>JAMLFT010001925.1:0-28002 GCA_026544285.1 Pachyrhizus erosus | reverse complement strand
AAAAAAAAAATTATATAAATAAATAAATAAAAAAA
The DNA here is from genome assembly GCA_026544285.1 of Pachyrhizus erosus. Classification (NCBI taxonomy): domain Eukaryota; kingdom Viridiplantae; phylum Streptophyta; class Magnoliopsida; order Fabales; family Fabaceae; genus Pachyrhizus; species Pachyrhizus erosus. Next base: position 27,967 of record JAMLFT010001925.1, on the reverse strand, counting down.
AAAAAAAAAAAAAAAAAAAACACAGCTACATTACCTACAAAGAAAAAAAACACAATTTATCGTTATTTATTCACAGAATTATCACAGAACGGAAATTAAAAAACGGCAATCACAGAACAACAACGAACTTTCGACGCGACGGTGACGGCGACGTGATCGGCGATTAGGTTTTGTTAATTCGGAGCTCCGATTCGAATCTTCGGCGATACGCTTATTTGGAGTGAGAGGAGGAACAAAACGACGTCGAATTTATAGGGCTGGCGCAAGGTAAATGAATCTTCTAAGTTAGGAATCGAGAGGCTTCGGAATTGACCCACTTTGCACGAAAACGAAAAAAATGTATATGATTTGAAAGTGACTGCAGCATAATCGATTAATCCATTTGCTGGTGACAACTATCGTTTCGTCTTTTGTCCCGAAAAATATATCGCTAACGATATCGATTGACGTGGCGTCACGTGGCGCCATGAATTCCGTGTAAATATCTGGCCATGTTAGAATAATGGAATTAACTTTCGGACACGAAAGGATAGTGTTTAAGGGGAATTAAATATGTGGTTTAGTAAACCGACTTGGCAAGAATGTTTTTTAGATTTTGATGAAGTTTTATAAAATATAATAAAACGAGAATCTTCAGTCAAAATACATAAAATTTTTAATCGTGTCTACATAAAAAAAATTAAAACGTGTCAGAGCATTAGTCACTCAAAATTATATATTTGAACATTTTTTTTAGATTTTTCTTCTTTTTTAAAAGAGAATATATGATAATTGTTCATTATATAAAAATCCAGCTTTTGAAGCTTTTATATTGTTGATGATAATAGTTTTTTAAAAATTATGTGGTGTAATTTTTATAAAGAAAAAAATTAGTTGTTTAAAAAATGGATGTTAGGCTTTTAGAAAAAATAAACCTCTTTTTATTTTTATATTTTTTTTCTATCTCTTTTATATGTCTCTTCTCAATATCTCTAAAATGTCTTATTATTCTCTCACAAATAATTATTTTTAAATTAAAAAGAAATATAAATATTAAATAATTTTTTATTTTTAGTTTTTTTTTTTAAGATTTAACTTTAAGATAATTTTTAATAAAAATATGATATGTCAAAAAAATTTATCCTATTTTATTAAGTTATATTTATCTTCAATCAACTTTGATAGGTTTTAATTATAATATTAAATTATAATCAAACTCAATAATGGTTAAAGATACTATATTTTATATGAAGAAGACATTGACATAATAAAATCACAAATAAAGCAAAGACAGATGGAGTAAGGTCATTGTTGAACAAGATCTCATGAAAAACATGAAGTTTGTTGTGTAATTAAGGAAGGATGAATGAACGACATGGGTTTCCAATAAAATAATTAATTGTTCTCCATTATGACCGAAATAAAGATGTTTAAAAAGATGATTTCATATAAGGAATTATGCATTAATATTGGGGTCAATGGAAAACCATATGAAAAGTAGAATTAGATGAATATGTATGATAATAATGAGGAAGTTTTAGAAGATGGCATTATACAACTAAAAGAGAATTGATCGAGTGTGGAGGATATAACATGTTTATAATGTTCATTTCTTGAAACCAAGGCTAGCTAGTTAGGATGTAAAAGCCTAATGAAAGAATGAAGCTCATTGATATGGAAAATAACTATTTATTAATAAAATTTGAAGAGTTGAATAATGTCAAACACATGTTTACTGAGGAACATTGGATAATTTGGGGGCTATTACTTAAACCTGCATTTTCCTCTTATGAGGACGACTTATGAGGGGTGGTGGTAGAATATCAAGCTTTATTCATATATAATGAAATTCTATGACAAACATTTATTATTTTAGTTCAAATAGTAAGATATGATCACAAGGTACTTTCACACAAGAGGAAGTAGTAGGGAAAGACATAGTATTATCTCTAGTATCTTGGTGTAAAACACTACAAAAAAACATGCATTTTAGCTTCCAAACACTAGCATTAGCCTTGACATTAATGCTAAATTGACAAAAATGTTCAAATTTTTTAATTAAAATATTGGAACTTTTGGCACTTGCTTAGATTGTCACTAATTTTAAATTAGTGTCATCATTATGTTAATTAAAATTGACACTATTTATGGCATTTAAAATAGTGTTCGCTTGTTCGACACCACTTGTTAATAAGTGATGAAGTAAATAGTTTGAGTAGTTATAATTCTAGTTGACACAAACAATTATTTTACTTAGTGTTGGCTAAAATTAATGTTAAATAATTTAAAAATTAAGTTGAGATAGTTAGTTCGTTAATTATATTTTCACGTTAGCTTGCCCAACAATAATGTGTAATTAATGAACTAACATTGATTAAAATGATGTTAAGACTAAATATATGGACCATGTTGAAAATCTCTTTCATTTTTTTTTCTTTTGTTTTCTCTCATTACATCCATGGTGGCTACTATTCATTTTGTTTCCATAACATCAAAGTTACCTTCACCACTTTGACACAACTACAATTTGTCATTTCCATGTGACGCCACCACCACCTAAGTATACAACTATTATCCATCATCTCCTAGAGACCACACCATTCAACCACCACTAGCGTTGCCATCATCACTGCATTGCCTTCATCATTACATCACCTTTATCACCCCCGCGTCTCAACCATTGTCATGTGGCCACCCAACACATCATTGAAACCAAATTAAGTAACTCTTGTGTTGTGATTGTTGGTGCGTATGTGTGTTTTGATGTTTGGATTAACTCAATTTTAATAAGATGTTTTTAGTGCTTGGAATGGCTTGATTCAAATATGGTTTGTGTAGGATATTTATGATGTGGATTACATGAAAATTTCTAATGTTTTTGGTGTTTTTCCTAGAATTAGATATTTTTCATATTTATCCTAGATTACATGATTGATTTTAGATATTTAAATATGGTTTGTTGTACTTGCATGATCTTCATCGCAGTAAACATTACATTCTGATTTTTCTTATATTGTAAAAATATGACAAAATAGTTATTTTATATGTAAGTTAAAAATATGATAGAATAGTTATTTTATATGTAAGCTAGATATTATAAAGTTTAAGTGTGCTAAATATATATTATATATGTGCTAAATGTACTTTAATAGGTGAATTATATATTGTATTTTACAAAAAAATAGTTAAAATTTTGAAACTTCCACTTATGCAAATAATATAGTTATGTTATTTTGTGTTTAAATTGATGGAAATATATGGAGAAACTAAAATAATATGTTACATATTGACTTATTTATTTTATCAATATAATTTTAAATAAAATTTTTTAATATTAGTTACAACTACATTAATTTTTTTTTAAAAAAAAAACATATTTAGTGATATTGTCAATTCAATTTTCTTTATTTTGCTCGTAATGAAATTTTGATGTTTGAATTTTTTTCATCCATTAGTATTGTTTGAATATTGCTCTAAACTATTTCAAAACTTTATTTGAATAATGACAATTGAGAAAGAAAAAGTGTTGGAGTAAATGTCTAACATTATTCCCTTCCCATTTTATTCTCCATTATAAGGAGTTTTTTTAATAATAAAAGTTTATATTGAACACTCCAGTATGGGCACTATGAGCTAAGAGAAAACTAGTAGTTTTCTTTGTTCCTAATCATGTTAATTAGGAAGGAGAAAGTTTTTGAGGGAATATGTATTGGGGAGGTTTCTAATTAAGTAATTGTCTTACATGTTGGTGCTTAATTAGGAAGACTTAAGTTGTCACCATCCACCTCCTTGGACAAGATTTAAAGCTTCTTCATCTTATGCTTCAATGTTCCTTTCTTTGTCATCCTGAATATCATCATCATGTCCAAAAGTTGACTTTGTTAATGAAAATATGTTTTTTTAATAAAAATTTTAGACAATTTTACTATTTATGCCTCTGTTTAAATTGAAAGATTGTTTTTAAAATTAAGAAAGCAAATTATATTTGCACTATTTCAATTTAACATTTATTACACTCGTACTTTTTCAATTTAGCACTTATTATAGTTGTGCTTCTATGTTAATGTTAATTGTTACTAATTTGGATACATGAGTTTTTTATGTTTATTATATTGTCTAAAACTAGACTCAAATGTACATGGACTAGACATATTTATCATCTATTAAGAAAAAGTGATCATGGTATAAACAATGTTCATGAAATATTCAACTTTGGGATGTGTAAAATATTTTATATAAACAGTGCAATAAAAAAAAAGACAATTGTAAAAAAAAACTCACATATTCAAATCAACAACAATTAATATTAATAGGAGTGAACGATACTAAAATAAGTACTAACTCAAGGGTGCGTGAATGTAATAAATATTAAATTAAAGAGATATAAATATAATTTGTTCTTTTAATTTAAAAAATATTTCAATTAAAATAGATAAACATGATAATATTGTTCAAAATTTTTCATTAAAAAGACATGTGATAAACACATGATATATTTTTATTAACGAAATCAACACTGTAATTAGGTAGAGATGTTTCCGTAATGAAAATTTTAGAAATTAGGAAAGATCATTATAAGAGTATTTTAGGTTAAAAATACAAATATAATAAACGTTATCTTAATGAAATACAAATGTAATTTGTTCTTATTTTTTTGGATTATGTTAAGCTTGTTCTTTTTATTTTTTATTTTTATTTTTTCTAATATTTTATATATTATTTATTATTAATAAAAAACAACAACAACGAAAAATAGAAAATTATGATAATTTAAATATTGAATTAGTATTTATCAATATTCAAAATTAATTATATTACAGATATAATTCAAATTTAATTATTTGAACTGACCATTGTACCCTTAGTAACATTGTAATTTTGCGTCTTATACATACCTATTGCCATTGCTCTTGCTTTCAAGGCTTAACGTCTCTCTCTGCGATCTCTCACGCTTGGTTCGTTTTCCGGCAAATCTTAGTTTCATTTCCAGCGATCAAGCTTCTGTGTTACAGGTCTCTCTGTGCTTTCTTGGTTCGTTGAGTTGTTTTATTTATTTATTTATTTAATTTTCATAATCTAGTATTTCTGGACTATGGTTGATGTTGCTGTGAATGATTATGAGTGGGTACCTTCTCTTTTTTGGTTTCTAATTGTCTGAGATTTGTTTTTTTCATCTTATCTGCTTTGGCTTTTGAGAATTTTCGTAATTTTAAAGATATGGCATTAGGGTTTATAGTCTTGCAATTATTATTATTTTAATCAAGCGTACTGCTACCTGGTGTTTTAGTTTGTTGCTGATTGGGTAAAATTAGTGTGGTGGTGCCTTAATATACTGTGAAAAATACTAATGATTAAAATTGCTCCAAATATGTTTGACAAAAGGTCCAAGACTTGATCTTCTCTAACATGTGATGGTTTTGAGTGCTATTTTGTTTTCAGTAGGAAATCATTTGAGTTTCATGGTTGCATAATATATCAGTAAATTCTTTTCTTTTATTTTAAATTTTTGGGGTTGGGGTGTTGTTCAAATATGCTTTCAGGGTCTGTGTGTGATCTCTTGATATTTGAAACTCATTTTTTTTCTCCATTTTGGTGATGTTTTACTTAATTATGTATATTAGCTTGTTTCTAGGTAATTTGCTTAATGATTATGGTTGATGCAAAATCAAAGTGCTAATGATGTTATAAAATTATTTCTACATTGTGTCTTTTTTTTTTTTTAAGTGCAATGATGTCTTTTATTTGTCAGATGATGATGCTGAATTCTTTTCCATGTTATCTTTACTCGTGGGATGGCTATCATTGGGAAACCTAGTTCTAAATAACTTCTTTCTGTAATTCATTTGAATTTAGCTGTGTTAGTTCTCTTTGTAGCAACTGCTGTTTGTTGCAGGTTGCCTTTGGCTGTTTTTGTTTTCACTATTACGTTTCTTTTTTGTTTTTCCTTTCATGACTCTTTTGATGTTCATTGTCCAATCATCTTCCTAGCTATTATCCTAAATAAGTTGTTAAAACATGAATTCATGCAATTGTTCTTTGAGGAATTAATGAATTTAATATGCGTGTAAACTACTTCATTTCTTAGTTCTTATATCACTATCCTGATTGATATTGGAGATAGCAAACTGTTAAGAAATATTACTTTTGCTGATTGTGTTACGGTTTTGATGTTGTATTTAGTTGTTTATTTTTATGCTAGGGTAGAGAGGGAGTTAGATGTTATAAATTCATTTGTAATGACATATTATACTACCTCCATTCTTATATATAAGAAACAAATAGTATTTTTTTTTGTTTCTAATTATAAGAAATATATGACTTCTTACAAATGTGTTAATTGCTAATTTTCTTTTATACTTCTAATTTATTGTGAAGTTTATTAATGAAATATCACTCATTTTCTATGAAAGAGAATGTATTTATTGAGTTATTGACAATATAACTCATACTCATTAGTTAAAAATTTATTTTTTGGATTATGAATAGTGTCGTTATTATCTAACTCCCATTTAAACCAATTAATATTATGGAATCAATTCTATTTTCATAAAAGGCAAACATAAGAATCAATTTCCAATTCCATTCAAATCCTATTTTTTAATAGGTTGGGAGTTGATTTCTTAATCTTTTCAATTCAATTCTATTATGTGTTTTCTAAATCAAATTATTTTACATTTTTCATGTTTCCAAACATGTCCTAATGTTTATAGTTATGGAGGAGCAATTCATACTTAGAGTTCCACCGAATGTGGCAGAGCGGATAGAGCGTCTTCTGAATGAAACCAATCCTTCCTCATCTGAAGACAAATCTTTAGATTTGTCATTTAGTGAGGATGGAAGAAGTGGTACGTTTATGATTGGGAATGAACACTTCCCAGCTTCTCTATTGGATCTTCCTTGCGTTGTTGAATCCTATAAGACCTATGATGATAACTCTTTGATTAAGACTGCTGATATTGGTCAGGTCAGTTATCCATCATTATTAACATAATTCATTCATTCTTCATCGTAGTTTTTTATTCATATAACTATCTATCTAACTGCATACTGAATCCTGAATCCAATTAACAGATGATTATGGTGAGGGAATCTGGTGATGCTGCTCCAGATGTAATTGAGTACAGACATGGCCTCACCCCACCCATGAGAGATGCTCGCAAGCGTAGATTTCGCAGGGAGCCTGATCTTAATGTATTATTTCATTTGCATAACATTGACATTAACATGCCTCTCTGCCTAATATATATATTCTCTAGTAGTAACCTTTTGTTTTTTGGCATTTTTCATTTTCCAGCCTGAACTTGTTTCCCGCGTTGAGAAAGATCTTCTCAAAATCATGGCTGGAGGAACAGCTGACAATCTTGATATCCTTGCATCTTTGTATTAAAAAATAATTTAATAAAACTTTCAATCCTTATATACTAATCTGTGCTATTTTTTTCTCTTTAAAAGGGATGGTTATGAAGATTACTGTTGTTGCTTACTTCGTCCCCCCTCCCTTTTACTCATTTCTTTCTTCAATTATAGACACGGGGAAACAAACTAGAGTCGATTTTTTGCACCTATGACAACAAAAGTAGCTAGTTTGTTACCTTCATGAAAGTGGAAACAAACTTTGGTTATTTCCTTGACTGAGATTTACATGTAGAAGCAGCTGAGCAAGAAGAAGGGGAGGAGAATGCCCGAGGTGCTAACAAAAAACCTGCACCTAAGCCTGCACCAAAACATGATGTTCCAGAGAATCTTAATAATGCAGGGGAGCCTGACAGGAGTGATTCTGAGGAATCTGATGACTCAGTTTGACCGAAATCAACCACGAAAGAATATTTATATCACAATGATGAAATGAAGGCCTGTATATTATAACTTTTGTAGTTAAATTTGAATTCCATCCACCCTTAAAATCACCTCCAGTAGACATTGTAGGTGATTTGTATACACTGTTTATATTTTACAAATTGTGCATTTTCTTGCTAACTGTTTTGTACTATTTGATTGTTGACCTTTGAGGTCCTAATTTCCCCCGGATATATAAGGGTAAAAGCCACTCTGTTTGTTTTCCTTATCTAGGGAAGCCTGGATGTTACGAAATTGGATGCTTTGTAGGTTGCTTAATCTTGATTTGTTATGCCGTTTGGTTAGACCAACTGTTTACCTTTACTCTTTCTAGTCTCAAATACTAGTAAAAATATGTTTGTTAATTTGAAGTACAAGCAAATCTTTAACGAAGATATTTTTAAAAGTACCTTTCATTTAATTGAATTTTCATTTTTAATAAGTTTTTTTTATTCTTAATATTAAGTTCTAATGAAAACAAAATTGTGAAAAAGTTATTTTTTAAATGACATTAGTAAAACTAAATATTTATTAACTTTCTTAATTAATATAAGTTAGTTTATATATATATATATATAAAGAAAATTTTAATTATTTTAAGAATAATTTTATGAGTTGTTTTTTATTTTATTAATTTATTTTATTGAAATCTACTAGTTAATATTAGTTATTCTTAACTAATTAAATTTTAAAAAATTAAAAAGTGAAGATGAGAAATAATTTGATTCCTTCTCTCTGTAGGTATATATATCTGAGATTGGAGAGAATATCACTCAAGCATAGTTTTGATGACGTGTTTTCAATCGATACGGATCGTAATTGAAAATGTGTGTTAATAAAATATGCGATTATATAGCCAAGTGCTGTCTGTACGAAGTTGTAAAAAGTGGGGTGAAAGTCAAGTAGAAATGACATCACTCATTACTCATAAACTGACTGCATTTGTATATGTAAAAAACAGTAAGAATGGTTTCTGGAAGGTCCAACATCCCTTTCGTCTTCTCCAGCTAAAGCACTAAATTTCTGCAACTACCTTCCTAGAGAATATAAACTACAATGCTCCCAAATACACCATGCAAGATGGCACGTTGATCTGAACAACAAATATGGACTAAAAACAATTGATGACATTGCAATGTAGAACCGTGTGTGACGATCATGACAACACCAGAGCAAAAAATACACCAAAAGACGATATCAAATACTGAAGGGTGGACACTTGCAGGTTCAAACTAGCTCCAACAGGACTTAAAGATCCAGGTCCGACTGCTGTAGAAGATGAACTCCTTCCACCAATGGTTGAGTTTGCACTGTTATCAAAATATTTAAGGACCCCATCAGATTTGAAAATCATAACAAATACTCGTAAGAATAATTCATGATTGATGTAGAGTCATATTCTTACCTTCCAGCATATATACAGGATCCATAACCTGCAATGCAGCAAAATATCCATCATTAAATGTTTAATTATGTTGAAAATCAAGAAATAAGGTATGATGTAATTTAAGAAATAAAATATTTAAATATATTAAAAAATTATATTTTTTTAATTTATTATAATCAATCATTTTTGTTTATATATACATTTATCACTATTGTGTTACAACATAGTTTTAGTATAATATTTTTTTGTTTATTTTCTTTTAACATACTATTAGTGCAGTACTATCTTTATGACTTGTCTGGACACTATTTTGAATTTCCAAAATTTTGGAATTCCAATTAATCATCTTTAATTTTTTTTTGGTGTGATTTACTATTTATTAGTCCGCTTTGTTACTTCAATCTATCCTACTGCCCACTTTTTCAGACATTTGCCAACAATTTTTCAAGACGCAATCCATGGTTGTCTCATTTCAAATGCTTGAATTTTTTTTTTTCTTTTTCTAGGCTTGTTGGCCTTTGCAAGTACATAGTATCTGCCGTCAGTTCTGGCTACCACCACCACCTTTGATTTTTGGCGTGATATCGATAAATTTTTTCAATGAGTCTGTACACTCTGATTACCACTTTGATGCTTGCCTTTCTCACATAGTCACCACACCAATATGTGACATCTTTTTGTGACAATACCAATATTCTCTCCCTTTGCCTCGAGACATGGTTTATTCTCTTTTAACAAACTCTTCTACAATTCCTCAACGGAGGGCATGACAATAGTTTCAAGTAAGCGTTTAGGTGATAAACAAAGAAGAATGAAATAGAAACTTACAATATCATGACACTTTCATAGTCTTGCTAGATAAATCTTTGAAAGAGTCCATCACTATTTTTGTACCCGTTGGTCAAATACGTGATAAGTGAAATTGCTTTATCCTTGAGCAATTCTTCTCTTTCAAAACGATTTTCCTCCCTCTACTCTTATACATCTGTTTAGGAGTCCCTCTACTCTTATACTTGTTCCTTTGTTGATTGGTTAGAAATTCGTTTGTAATATTTTTTACGGAAAGTCACTGAAGCCAAATAGAATAGCAGCAAAGTTTTAAAAACTGATCTATGACGATGATTTTGGCCACAACATTAAGATTTCTTTAGTGAATAGTGACAGCACTGTAATGTGACCAGAATTGTGACAACAGTCGACCACATTTATTTACAATTTTCCGTAATATCAAGAAATACAATGAAACTGCAATCACAATTTAAAACCTTGGGTAGCAGATTATGGGTTCCAAGCTTATTAATTCAATGTCATGTTGCAATAAGAAAACAATTCTAGGAGCACATGGTTATATCTTATATATACAAGGTTTTAAATCACAGTCCAAAACTGCAATTGTGGTCTCCAAAATTGCATTTGGTATGCAATTGTGGCTGCATTTATCTGCAATTTTGTGCTATCTTTAATCGCAATTTAAAACCTTGGTTATATATGTTTGACGGTACAAAGAAATAACTTGAAGTGTGACAAAAATAACATACCAGAAGATTGGAAATAAAACAGAAAATAAGAAGGCACATGGACTTACTAGGATCCTTGGTAGTTGTTGTAGCTGTACCATCAAAGTCACATGTTCCACCAGCACTATGCATTTTTTGATAATAATCATTATAAGCATAAGAGGCATGGCTCTTCAAATTGTTGGGGGAATAGCAAGGTCTCCCTGGTTGAATAGCTACACAGTTAGCTTGGCCTTGTCCACAAGCCCAGCTCAAGCCAGCTTGCAATTTATCAGTGTCTGCATCATCTTTAGCCACACAAAATGATCCTAGAGAATTTCCATTACTCAGATTGGAAGCACTTAAACTCAAGGAATAAACATTACTTCCATTAGCATAAAAAATACCCCAATTCTTTTCTGATATAGGCCCTTTCCTCTTGTCCTCATTAAACAATTCATATAGGTAGGTATTAATGGCTATCTTTGGCTGACTAGGGGGACCTGAACCATTGAGTACTCTCAGAATTAAATTATTATTGTAGGTCTCAGCATTCTTTGTAGTAGCATCTGGCTCATTTTCTCCACCAAAACTAGGCCAACCAGTTTCTGTAACAACAATAGGTATATTATTGAAATTGAAGGCTTCTATGGCATAATAGGTAGCATCCACCATAGCCTCAAACATGCTGTTGTAATGGAATAGTGTGTTTGGGTCAACAATTTGCTTCACTGGAGAAAGGGGTCTGAATAGAGCATATTCAATAGGGAAAAGGCCATCTCCCTTGGTGTATCCATAATAAGGGTAGGCATTTAACATGTAAGAGGAATTTGTGTTCTTCAAAAATTGAAGGAGTTGGTAGATTGTGGAGTTCCATGAAGAGTTAAAGGTGGCTGTAGAAGGAGGAAAAGGTTTAGAAATTATATCCATGGACTGTGGCGTTGAAACCTTAACCCGAAAGTTAAGGTTTGAAGCAACAAGTGCTTTGTGAAGATGGTTCATGGCAGGAACCAGAACAGGCGCAACATTTGGGACTGAGGTGAGAACTTCACTGCCAACTGATATCGCTGTGATGTTAGTGAATGGCATGTATGCAGCTACATTCTTACTGATCCATGCTGCAGCAATTGATGCAGATTCTCCAATGCCTAGTATTTCTTCATCTGTGACGCCAACAATCACTTCAATGCCAGTTTTTGAAAGGGCTTGTAGCATGTGTTCATTGGCATTATAAAGACGCACGTGTGTAATTTGATGTGCTTTTAGAATAGCAACCACGTTTGAAGCAGATGGAAAATCAGTAACATCAGTGCCAATATTTACCCCCACAAATGCACCTACATTAAAAAATGTGATGCATCATTAACTGAAAAAATATGATACACATTCAAGCACGTCTTCCTGGTATTTGCATCTACTTATTCCTTCTCCTTACTAAGTTGTTGAAACAACTAAGCAGAATAAAGTACAAAGCATATTGCCAACATTTATTTAGGAAAAGCAAAGGTTTCAACTTAAAATCTTTGATTCTAACTCTCAAGTAGGTTTTAAAAAACAGGTCCATGACAACAATGTCAAGGTTTTTGCGGCCTCCACAACCGCATTGTGGCTGTATTTGTTAGCAATTTCTAGCAATACCAAGAATTGCAAAAAAATTGCAACAGTGACCCCAATTTAAAACCTTCAACTGAATCAGATAGTTAAATAGATGAACAAGCAAATCATAAAATGGAAAAGTGAAATCAATTGCGATTTACCTGCTGCATTGCTCACTGTGGCAACAATGAGGAACAAAACACTCGCGAGCCACCTTTTAAGCATCATCCCTTCCAATATTGCTACCAGGCAAAGCCTTAACTATGAAGGCTTCAGCATCAAAAGAAATGACATCTTTAACAACTAAAATTGGCAACTAACAAGTATATAATATTTGTACATAGATGAGAACACAAATATTTGTAATGAAAAACTCAAATGCACTTGTTGGCAATTGTATTATATATGCAGTTCATTAAGGAAAATGCTTTACTATTTACCAAATGCTTTTTTGTTCATTCATTTAGAAACCAAAACATGGATTTATATGTTAAATAGTAAATACCTCATCTAGCTTGTCAAAAAGTGAATGTGATGGAGGGGAGTGGCAATGGTTGCTTCACTTGATCACAGTTTTTGAGTTGCTGGGTCAGTTGTTAATGTCCTTTTCCTTTCAACACTTGGTTTGAGAATTGAGACTTTATGTCATGCTTGCCTTTACCATTGTTTTTCCTTCCATCCAACCCCAAAAGTCCTTCATTTTCTTTTCTTCTGCAGTCATAGTGATAAACCAATCACAAATCACAGTGTTCATACCAAAACTAAAAAGGAGCCGAAAGGTCAAATGACGCGTTAGTGCGTTACTAAATTATTATTATTACCACTGTACTCTTGTTTCTGCCTTCTCGGGCTTCCTATTAGCTATACTACGTTGAATGTGTAGATTTGAAAAGCTAAAGCTATTACTAGGATTTCTTAAAATTGGTAATCAAATAAATAAAAAAAACCATGCTTTTAACTTAATAAATATTTTCCTTCAAAAAAATAATAAATATTTTTTTATTTAATATTTTTATTTTTAAATAAATGTATTTTGCACACTCATCAATCATGCTTTTATCTTCACACTAACAAATATATCAAAACATTAATTTCATGTTTGAATCTCGTGATAAAAATTAGCATGGAAAGAATCATACTTTTTCAATGTATAATTTATTTAGACTTATGAGATAAATATTTGTGTATTTATTTGGGAGAGTTTATGAAAATAATTTTTTTTGGTGAGATATGAAAATAGATTATAGCATGTTCATGAGCAATTTTTAACTTATTTCAATATATTATTCATGATAATGTATGAAAACAATTTATAACTTATATAATATTAATTTAATCCCATTTCTCGTTTGATTATAATAATAATATATTTATAAGGACTTATTCAATAAAATTTTAATTAAATAGTTTATTCATACGAGTCTTAAATCCATTCCACCTTAACTCAAATTAGTTAGGACCTTGAAAGCCCAAAATCAAGACATTCAAATAACACCTAGCAAACCTTATATAGTAAAAAAAATCTTTTATTATTAGAATAAGTAGAACTCACTTTCTATTCAGTTCTTATATATATACAAAAATTTATTTTATTTCTTTTATTTTTAATAGTTGATTTTTTATTTATTATTTTATAAAATGTGTCAAAAATAAATCTAACTTAAAATAAATGATGAACTAATTTATTATTAACAAAACAAAATGAAAGAGAATAAAGTTAACTTGATTAGAATTAAGATTAATTTGATCAAAATTAATATTAAATAACTATAATTATTAACAAAATCTATACATGGATTCAGTTTTCATATATTTTATAAAATGAATGATAAAAATTAATAATAAAAAATAGAAGAATTAAAAATAAATTTTTTAATATTTATAAAGACTAAAAACATATTTAATTTAAATAAATAATACATGCATCGACAATGTAAAAAAAATTATATAATTATCTAATTTCAAACTATTATGTATGATAATTTTGTTAATTCTCATAATAATTATTTTAAAATTCATATTGGTAATAATTTTTAATTGGTCTATAATATAAATATTTTTATAGAGATACAAAGAAATAAAATTTTTATTAGATTTAATTATATTTTTGTCCTTATAGTTATAAGAATTTTATATTTTAATATTAATTTTTTATATCTAAATTTTTTAAATTATTATAAAATTAAAATTGACAGTAAAAATTATCAAAAATTTTAGAAAGTTTAAATTTTGTAATAGTTTTAAAACATCTATTAAGAGATAATGTTAACAAAAGTCAAGATGATTAAGAAATTATAATTTTAGTTATCAAAATGAGACGTTATAAATTATGAATACTAAAATAGAAATTTCTTATAATTATAGAAATAAAAATGTAATTAAATATTCTTATTATTATGTAGTAAATTATCTATACTTCCTGTTTAACTTTTTTAAAAAAAATATTAATTTTTATAAAAACTTTATATACTGTATTTTTACAATTAGTTTTTCTTCTTATCACCACATTACTTATCTTATTTTACATTTTATCTTCTCTTTGCTATTTTTAATAAAATTAATGAATTAAATATAATTTTAGTCCTTTAAATATTGATATTCTCCTTTTAAATCCTTTATTTAATTTTGTTAGTTTTTTTATTAATTATAAGCCACCTTCCTCTATTATAAATAATGTGACAGAAACTGTTACCGTCAATACATGTGTTAATGTTTGTTTTCATAATCAAGCTCCCTAACAGCAAAGATAATATATAAGTTTAATTGTATATATTGTGTTTGAAAATAATAAAGTCATAATGTTTTTTTTTTGCCTGGTATACTAAATGCTAATGTTAAAAATAAAAACTTAGAAAAAACTTACTACTATAAACATATAGCTGAAAAAATTAACAGCCTTGAATTAAAAAATTAAAAAAAGAGTTTTAAAAAATTCAAAAGACAAAATGTAATAAAAATATTTTTTTGAAGAATATAGATTAATATTTAGATTCATATTTAATCCAAGCATAATTATAAAGAAGTAACAGTTAACTTTTTTTTATAAACTAAAAAACTCATCTTGATTATAAACTATCCCAAAATTAGGTTGGTGTGAATGTGTATGTTGTTTGGAAGTAAGAGAATAAAAAGGGAGTAAAGTGAATCCAACCAAATTCAAAAGCCCCACATGACAAGAAAAAATGGGGCCATTTGGAGAATCGAGAAACGCAGCGTGGAAAAAATGACCCTCCTTCGTTGTAAAGTGCAAAAAGCTTTTCCTCTGTTCCCTTTCAAATGTCAAAAAGTTAATTTATTTCTTCTTCCCCTTTTTTCAGGGCATTACCAATCAGCCACAACGCGCCAATTCCTGCTACTATAATCGATTATACCTCCCTCAAATTTCAAATTAGGTAAAGGACAAATTCATTATTTAAAGGATAAAATATATTTTTAAATAGTATTTTATTTTTCTTATGATTTTTATTTTGAATTTTTCATAATTATTTTTTTATTTTTAGTCTCTTATAAATTATTATGTTATATTTTTAGTTTTTAATATTAATTTTAATTGGTAAGTGATATCGTAGTTAATATAATTTATATTTGAAAATTTTTTGTTTAAATTTTAATATAATTTTTAATTGTTGCAAAATTATTTATTAATTAAAATTATCAAAAATATTATAAAATAAAAATCTGGAACATTGAAAGTTCTGAAATCACTAAAAATAT
This sequence comes from Pachyrhizus erosus, assembly GCA_026544285.1. Taxonomy (NCBI): domain Eukaryota; kingdom Viridiplantae; phylum Streptophyta; class Magnoliopsida; order Fabales; family Fabaceae; genus Pachyrhizus; species Pachyrhizus erosus. The sequence goes on along the minus strand of JAMLFT010001925.1, from coordinate 11,959 downwards.
TATAAAAGTAAACTTTTAAATATAAAATTTTTTGTAATGATTTATTTGCTAAAAAAAATCAACAAAACATTTTCATACATAATTTATGTTTGTTGCATCGTTGATTAATAGATTAAATTAATATGAGAGACTAAAAATAAAATAATTTATAAGAAACTAAAAATAGAAAAAAATATTATAAAAGATTAAAAATAGAAATAAAAATAAAATAAAAAATAAAAAATATAATTTATTGAAATTTATAAAAAAATTATAATTTCTAATAAATCTCAATAATAATAAAAAGTGTGCTTTAAAATAATGTGTTCAATGTGGTGTTTTTTTTTATTATCTATTTTTGATTAATTATATGAACTATGGCCACTCATAGTTTCGGCCTTTTGGAACACATAAGTCTACACAAATTACAAATATGTAAAAAAAATATTGATAAAAAAATTACAAATATGTAATGCTGCTTGCATTTGTAATTTGAACTTGTTTGAACTCAATGCTATACTCTAAACTATTGAATATGGAGTTTTTTTTTTTTAAAGAATTGAATATGGAGTTAGAGTCACATCTTGTTGTCTCTAGTGATTTATCTTGTTCCTATGAAGAGTTTGTTCTATAATGGAAGACTCATTACTATGAAAGATAGAGATTGGGTGGGAAATGGGATAATATTTCAATCTTTTACTCTCTTAACCCTGTCTTAATTATCATTGGTTATTTTTATAATGAATAAATAATTATTTTAATTATTGAATTGAGAGTCATGTTCAGATTAATATCTAAACTGATATTTATTCCAAAAGAAAAATTATGGAACTATACTCTGGTCATTTCAATCTACCAGCTAAATAATGTTATATAACTGTTGGTGCTCTAAGACAAAATTTCTAAGTATCCAAGGAGGGAAATGGATCTTCTGTAGTGAAATAATATTTTTAATATAAAATAGAAAGTTTAAAAAATTAATGATGAGATTATAACACTGCAGAGGGTTAGGTTTTTTTCCCTGTAGAGAATTTGCTTCTGTTAAAGGAGTGTGACTTTTCAATAATAATAAGAGTTGGTTTTATCAAAAAGTGATTGTATTTCTTTAAAGTGACTAAGTTAGTCTTTAGTTTAGTTATTTTTTTCAACTTTTTTCTATTTAAAAATAAAAACTGGACAAAACACTCTTTTAAAAAAGTTTTTTTTTAAATAAATTATTTATTTTTTAAGAAGAAACAATAAAAAAGAACTTTTAAATAAGCTAATACATGTAGTAACTTTTATTTTAGTTAAGCGGAACTTATTCTCTAGTGCCCTAGTTGAATCCTATCCTCCTTTGATTTTTTTTTCCTTACAAATTTCTGTTTTTATTTTATAATTGTCCTACTATTTTTTATTTCTCGTTTCTTATTTCTTTAGGTGCACAAAATTAATTAATTATGGAAAAAATATATTTTTCTATTTTTGATAAATTTATGATTTTTTTTATAGTAGTTTTTTAAAATTTTTAATTTTTAATAATTTTTTATTTTATTTTTATCCCTAAAATGCTATGTAAATTATGTTATTTACTTTTTTAAGTATTATCAATGCATATTTAGGGACTAAAAATAAATTAAAAATTAAATTTTTTTATTAGAACCTAAAAATAAAATTTACATATTTATTAGAAATAAAAAATATTTAAATCTTTAATTATTATTATATAAATTTTGTTATCTTTAGGTGGTTCACCAAAGTATACAGTAGTTGTAAATTAACAGTATTTTAGTCTTTATAATACATAGGATTAATATTTATTTTATATCACTAAAATTTATAATAAATAAATATTTTAAAATATATAACTTATATTGTAATTTAAATTTATAATAAATGAATATTTTAACTTAAAAATCAAATTTTAGATTTATGATAAATAATTTATATTGTGATATAAGATTATTTTTTAATTATTGATAATAATTATTTTTAAGTATTGATAAATAATTTGTAATTCTTATAATTTATATAGAGTAAAAATCATTAAAATAAAATATTACTAATTAAATTATCTTTTGAAAATTTTAAAGGTTAAAAGTTTTAAAGAATTATGTTTTAGTATGTTTATTTTTAATTATCATTAAAATAATTTTATGCAAATTAAGTTAATTTTATACATCTTTTTGTCATTTTATAAATATACTTTTTTACTTGATGAGGTAACTAGTTTTAAATAAAACTAAAACTTAAAAAAAAAAATAATACTTAACAGCTTTAACTTTTAAGTTAAAAAAGTAAAAAAGAACAAACAACTTCCAATTATATTTTTAAGTTTTTATTTTTAATTTTAACTTATAAGTGGCTTTTAAGTAAAAAAAATAAAATTAGTTAAACATACCCTAACTGTGCTATTGAATAAATTATGCTTTCGACAAAGCAGGAAAGCCACAAGGAAGTGTTTGTTCAAAAATATTTGTTCTGTTAGTTATTGTATGGCAATAGGATTGATAATGCATTTTGAGAAGCTATTTTAGTTGTTTGACAAAATGTTAACAATAAGAAATAGGTGGCATCCATAGATATAAAAAGTTAATAAATCATTTTATATATGTCCAAATCATATAATTTGAAAAGCTAAAAATAAGGGGTTTTATATTCACTCTTTCCTAATTAAATTATTCACACTCAAATCTTATAAACACCGTTCACTCTGATCAGACTTAATAACTATCAGTTTCAAGGTTTTAGTGTGTGTATTCGCCCAATTTTAATATAAGTCTTTTTTGTTTAAGTTTTTTGGTTGCATTTTTTTTAATTCTTAAATTTCTTCATTCTTTTATTATTATTTCATCTCGAAACTTTATCTATCTTCATCTTTATTTCTTTTCTAAATTTTAACTCTTTTATTTTTTAATTTATAATTTTTTAAAAAGCTATTTTACACTTTTGGTTATCATTATTAATGCAATTGAATGAATTGTTTATTTATTAAGATAGATAATTTTATTACTAGTGGAATAATGATGACTATTTCGATAATTGTATAAAAGATAAATTTTTCTTATGTTATAAACATAATTTGTGATTGGTTTAAATAAAAAGAATTCACAATTTTTTTTTAGATTTTAAGTCCTATAGAAATAAATACTTATTCATTGTTTATAGTAGCCATGAAATATGAAGTATATTTTGAGAATCAATCCAATTTAATTCTTCTAATGAATTTTCACCATTAACAATAACATTATCATTTTTGTGTTGATCTGGTTGTTAAGTAGCTAATGGATTCCATATGGCACGTTGACGCGTCTTTGTGAAACTTAGATAAAATGTTAAAGTTTAAATATGTTTGTATGTCCTAATTTGGATTATTGTTGTTTTTAGTTTTTAAATTTAATTTTTTTATAATTTTTAATTTTAAAAATGTTCTTAATTCATTTTAAGATAAAAAAAAAATCGCTATAAACTGTACCCAAAAAAAATCAATTATAAGTTACTAAAAAATTTCAAAATTAGGATATTATTAAAAGTAAATTTAAATTTAAAAAACTAAAAACAATAATTACCCAAATTAAAGAGATTAAAAATATATTTAAATCAAACATTAATTTCATTTTAATTCTTAAATTTCTAAATTTAATGTAAAAAAACATATACAATTATACAAGAAGACAATAACTCTATAAATTAAACTATTTTTAAGAATAGGAATTTTAATTTATAATATGAAAGTAAATAATAATAAATCACTCTATTACACTTTTTATATAAAAAAACTATATCTTACATATAGTTTTTGTTATTATAAAGAGCTTAATTTTAATACAATATTAATATAAATATTATTATTCTATTAATCAATTAAAAATAATCTTAAATATAATTTTTAACATAGTTATTATAAAATTAAATAATTTTTAATAACGTAAATAAATTTTTAATCTTTATAATATAAGAATATTTAGGTTTTCATTTTTTTTTTATATTTTTGTTCCTATTAAACATTTTATTTGATTTTGATCTTTGTCATTAGATTTTTCATTAAATCTAACGAAAAAATTGCAGGAACTAAAATAAAAATAATGAAACTTATAAGGACTAAAAATTAAAAGAAATATAATGTAAAATTTTTTATAAAGACTAAATAATACTTTAAATCAAATTTATAAAAATTAATTTTTAAAGACTACAACTACATTAATGGAGAGCAGAAAAATTAAAACTATAATAAAATGCACAAGTAACCACCAAAATAAATTATAAAAATTAAATCTTAAACATATAACTTATAGAAATCATGAAATTAGGGATTCTCTTTTATAAAAATTTTTTTTGCCACTAGTGCATTTTTTGTAGCTTTAATTTTTTTTCTCCATCAATTCATTTTAATGTTTGAAAGTATAGGTTATCTTAATTTTATTTTTTTATTTTCAATCTTTGTTTTACTTTTAATTATAAAACTATCACCTTGTTTCTAATATGTTTTTCATTTTAAAGATTTGCAAAAAAAAGAATAGTAAAAATTTTTATTTTTACTATTTTCTTTTAAAAATAGGAAACAAATGAAAAATAGAAACACAATTCGTAATTAAAAGTAAAAGAAAAAATGAAAACAGAAGTAAACAAGTCCTTAATTTTTATAAATTTTGGCTTAAGTAGTTGTTTAATTTCTATAATATAAGATTTTTTTATTTTAATCTTCTTAATTTTGATTATTGTCATGTTGATCCTCTAATTATAGGGATCAAAATCAAACAAAAAAAAGTCTTAGGAATAAAAATAAAAATAAAAAGATGAAAACCAAAAGTACTCTTATATTATATAGGCTAAAAAGTTATTTAAGTTATTTTTACTTAAATAACAATCCATGATTAGATACGATAATGCAAACATCAATATATTTCAATATACTCATATATAGAGAGAAATGTTATTCACAACAAATTATACAATCAATATAAATATTATACGCACACATTTATTGTAGCTTAAATTTTTTTCTCTCCCCCTCAGTTCATTTGCAATGTTTGAAAGTTTAGGTTACCTTAATTTTATTTTTTCATTTTTAATTTTGTTTTAACTAAAAAACTATCACCTTATTTCTAATATATTTTTCATTTTTAAAGATTTGCAAAAAAAACTAGTCACTTTTCCTATTTTCACTATTTCCTTTTAAAAATAGGAAAGAAATTGAAAATAAGAAGGAAATTTGTAATTAAAAGTAAAAGAAAAAAAATGAAAACAGAAGTAAACAAGCCCTTAATTTTTATAAATTTGGCTTAAGTGGGTGTTTAATAAGGTTGTTTTCATTTAATCCTCTTAACTTTGGTTTTTTTTTTTTTTTTGATTATCTAATGACAGGGATCAAAATCAAATAAAAAAATTAATAGGGTGAAAATAAAAATAAAAAAGGATGAAAACCAAAAGTACCCTTATATTATGGGGACTAAAAGTTATTGAAGCTATTTTTACTTAAATAACAATCGATGATTAGATATGATAATGCAAAAATCAATATATTCCAATACACACATATAGAGAGAAGTTTTATTCAAACAAATTTTACAATCAATAGAAAAGTATGAGATATAATAAATAATGTGATAGATAAAGATAAAAATAAAATTTTTATATAAATTATTGTATGAGTTGTTGTATGAATACATCACACAAACACATATATATAAAGGAGGCATATGATATAAGAATGATTTCCTAATGTGAAAATAAAAATGATCAATATTAATCCTTTGATAAAAACAAAAGGCTAAGATAAAAAGACTTGCGTAGGTGGTGGTGGTGTTAGCATCACTACCATCGCCACCATTATTGTTACCATCATTGACATTTTTGTCATTACCACCATCATTATTGTCACTTCCATCATCTTTGTCATTATTACAATCATTATTGATGTTGCTTCCACTAGCATTTTCATCATCATCCATTATTACTATCACCACTATCACTAATATCAATGTGATCATGGTGGTGATAGTAATGATGATGGTGATAACAATGATAGTAGTGACATTAGTGAGAACAACAATGGTGGTTGTGACAATTGTAACATCCTCAAAATAGGCTATTACTAATAATATAATAATTAAATACCTTTTTATACTTGCTTTTTGAGTGTTTTGCATAATATAAGGTTTTACTTTATGTTAAGAACAAATAATGGGTCAGAGTTAGATTATAGGAGAAAATGCTAATAAGTCCAATAAGAATCCACACTTCTCTTGAGTCACAAAACCTTTTTCTACCCCTCACCACTTATAACACACACTTAGAAAGGAGAAAGAAAAATAAAAGAAATAAAGAATAAGACAAGGAGAAAGAGCAAGTAGTACTTATATACCCCAATCACCCATGAAACTTATAATAAATGTTTTCCTTTCTCTTCCACTTGAGTATTTCATTTATGACAACCATTGATCTCTCAATCCTTTTTTTTGTTTACTATTCATATATGGGGTTTTAAAAAAATTGGTGATTTATTATGATTTGGACAATTCATAGGTTGTTTGCATGAGGTTTGATTATTAGAAGTTAAGAGAAGCATTTACAAGTCATTTATTTGGTAGTAAATTAATTGGATGGTCACTAATCACCTTAACACCACTATTTTGTGAAAAATTATGATCATGCAAAATCCCTTTCTTGTTAATCAAGTCTCATCTTGTTGAGAAAGAATCCATACAAGGTTTGGGTTTGTGACCTAAAGCACTTGTATTAAATGAGGATCCCCTTTGCTAAGTGAAAATAAACCATAAAGTGCTTGCGAAGATCTCACCTAACAAGTCTAGTCTACACTAAGCAAGATGGACTCTAGACAATAGGTTTAGAGACTCTACATCAACTTATTGTTAACCCTTTGGTAAGTATACTAAATTGCAAGTAGCAAGGAAAAGTAAAGTATCGTTCTCATAGAGAGCTGCCTTAATGTCTATCATTTTCAATTTCTCCACTATTTAAACTATCAAAACTTGAATCATACATTTAAAGATGTAACATGATCTAAGGTTGTTAAAATAAATAACACTTTTAAAAGAACAAATTTTAAGATTTTAATCAAAACTTAACATATAAAGGTTATTTTAGAACAAATATTTAAAGATGTTAGGAATCATGAGTTACACAAACTTCAATCTCTTATTGGTAAAATATTAGTTCTATCCCAAATGCAAAGTTCATAATTATAGAGACATTATTTCTTCTTATCCCTAATCCCTTGGAAATAAAAAAATCTCAACTTTACAACCTATCCTCTTATCCCTAAAAATATCAAATAAGCCTCCATAAAAAGCCAATATATTAAAACCCATCTTGGATCATTTCACCTTAGGCATTCAATTTCAATTATAAATTAAATAATGATTTTCCGATCATAACCAATTCTCATATTAATGGTTAATTTAACCAAAAAAACATTAAAAGAAAAAAAAGGATATTATAAAATAGAACAACAAAAATAAGATAAAATTTTTATATAATGGGAATCAATACATGAGATTGGATTCAAGCTACCTCTTGATATATAGAATCCACTACCCGAATATGAAAAAGCTAGAGAACTTCATAAGTCTTTTATATCTCTCATGCACACAATCTCAAGAAAATGAACAAAATGATATATGGCCATTTATCCCACACTTAGCTCACTTAAATAAGCACTTCAATTAATAAAATGGGTGTTTGACACTCTATTTTAAGTATTGGGTGCCTCTATAGATCCCAAAAGGTGTCCTTTTTGGATATTGGACGTTAGACCTTCCATGTTAGGTCTTAGGCACCTTTTACAATCTTGCTCTTTAGCACCTGGGTGCTTAACCCCTAATCTCCTATGAGTACAATTTCTTTTAGTTGACTTTTCCTTAGCTTTTATAACTTCGGCTTTTTTTGCTTCCAAACATGGGCAACTTGTTTAATCTCACATTTTATTAAAAACCTACATAAAAATATACAAAATATAAGAAAAACATAATAAAAATATAACTCAAATACTTTATAAACAAATTCATACATTTTTATAAATTCAGCACCAAAGTATAATTAAAACTAAAAGAAATAACTTATAAAATTAGCATTATTGACATATGAACTAAGCACAAAAATTTCCCCAACACTTATCAATTGACATTCCTTGTGCACTAAGTGAGAGGACCTTTAAAGAGCAAGTTTGTAAGTCTCATGCATTTTCACTAAGCAAGGAGCATTCTCACTAAGCGAGAAATGTTCCATAGAACATATCACATTATATCTTTTAAAGTATGATTCAAAATTTGGACATGTTTTTTAGTGTCACCTATAAAATTATTTTAGTCATTTTAACCTTTATAATAATTTGGGCATTGTTTTTTTAATCTCAATAAAATTATTTTAGTCATTTTAGTCCTTGAAACATATGCCTATATGAATGAAAATTAGTTTGGTTAGATAAAACTCCCTTTGCCACCTAATCTTTTAATGAAGTATCTTTAACGACATGACTAAAATATACAATAGAAATTTTAAGAAATTAAAATAACACTTTTTAAATATAAAAGACCAAATTGAAACTTAAAATTTAAATAAGGGACTAAAAAATTATTTTAGTTTAAAAGGTTAGAAAACATATTAGAAGATGGGTTGAATAGTATGTGTATGAGATTTTCTCAATTTTTTTGCAAACCCTTTTCTAAAAGGTGTTTAAAAATAGATTAAGAATGCTTTGCAAATAAACGTATAAAAGCATGAAGGATATACTCAACACAAAAAAGATTTTAGACTAGTTCACTTTAACTCTTGAGCTTCGTTTAATTTTTCCTTAACACAAGGGGTTCCACTAAAATAAAACTTTTTTACACACATGTAATGAATAAGCCACTCTTGACTATACAACAAGTATTATCAAAGCCACATTTGACTTCCCAACCCAAATATTCTTTAATGCCACTTCTGGCTACAAAACTTAATCACCTGATTAAGTAAACCAAAATTTATTTTACATAAGTCAATCCCAACTTTCTCATATCTATACAAGATATGATAACTCACAATGTGAGGATATGAAAGTTCTAGCACAAGATACAACTTAACAAAATTAAGAATGTGAAAAAGGTATAAAGCAAAATCTTAAGAAGAAATTTTAGATTACAAAACATATGAGAACTTAAGACATAATTTGTTTAGATGTTTGTATTTTGGTCGCTTCTTTAGAGTCTTCATGCATTGATATATATAGGTAGAGAGAAAATTTGTTCATTGTGACTTAACGTTTTTCTTTCTTCTTTCTATTTTTTGTGTGCATTAAATGTGTGACTTTTCTTTACATCTTCGTATTGTAAGTGTTCAATTATTGTCAAAGGAGAGAAAATATATTTTTCCTTTGTCTTTTCTTCTTTTTTCATTTTGAGTTTTGGTTTATCAACTATTATTCTTAACATTCCTATTTAAGTCTTTTCTTTAATGATAGACTTTATAGCTTGGTAATCCTTTGATTTGGAAGTTTGCTTATCTTTATCATGTTTGCTGATTTTCATTTAATGTTCATTTGAATAAATATGTTAGAAAAACAACATGGATAGAGACAAAGATAAACTAATATAGTAGATATCTTAGGTATTTAAAGTATAAAGACTGATCAGACTAAGTAAATGTGTAAGTAGAAGAAATAAGATTGATGTTACTTAAGGACATATGTTGATTCATAACGTATTTCGAAGACATATGTCTAGGGTGTATAACTTTTGTGAAAGTTTGTATATTAAATGAAAAAGGTTAACTAGAAGTATCCAACATTTTTTAGTGCCTAGAACGCTTAGCATTTTTACTTAAATCTTATGCATCTAAGTCAAAGAAATATTATCTTTGCATTGTTTAGGATGTATTTTTGTCAACATATTCATCAAACAATTAGTATCCATCAAATTATAATATTTTTTGTTATAATCAAAACTATAATTTTTTTAGAAACCTAACGGTCATCCATGTCTTTGGTTTTACTATAGTCTAAATAATATCATTGAAGTACTACTTTTTTATTGATTAAAATAATAAACAATTTGATTTGTTAAAGTACTTAAATACAAAACTTTAACTAAGTAGACAAGAAATGCAATGAAACTCTAGTACTCAAAAGTTTCAATAAGTTCATAAAAATTGAATTGAACAACATAGTATTGAACTAAATAATAAACTCAAATACAATAAAGTTCAACTAAGTACACAATAATTTGACTTAAGTATTATGATAAATTATAACATTGCATGACATCATAATAAAATCTAATAAGGAGGCTTGTGATTGCAAGCCAATGAGTCACATGCCTTAAAATTTTGAGTGGTGCTAGATGAAAAAAAAATAAAAAAATAAAAAGAGGCTCTTATCTAGTACATTTACTCACTTGACCAACTTTGCAAATTTGGTTTTGAATGAGCTTACTTTTCTTCCCCAAATAGATATATGATATATTAACATGGTTTTAAATTGTGGTTCACAATTGTGATTGCAGTCATAATGTAAAAAAATTTCAACTAACTATAGTTACATCATGATTGCAATTATAATCACATCAACTGTAATTTTTCATAATTTTTTGCACTGTCAAGAATTGCAACGAAATCATAACCTTGACGACAATCATAATGTATAACCATGTAAATTAGAGCTTTACTTGTTGCCAAATCAACACTTTTTCCCACCAATAAGACAAATGAAAAAAGAGCATATGAAATTTATGTGATATAAGTTCAATGATGTTAGAACCTAAAGATAAGACAATGTATGACCCCTCAAAACCTATGATTTTGATTATTACAAGAATATTGTAGTTTGATGAACTAATGTTTTATGATAAGTTGTGTAAATAAGTTTAAGCATCTAAAGTTTGGAAAGGATAATATTTCTAACTTTGATGCAAATAAGAAGCTTAAATGAATTAAACATCCAACACGCTAGAAATTGGCATACGTTCAACATTTGCATAAGACTAAGCATCCAAAGCACTCTAATAAAAAGAATTGTCTGATATGTTTTTTTCTCTAAAAAAAGTATAAACGTGAAATGCTTTGTTTTTATCATCCTTGAAGAATAACAAACTTCAAACTTATTTATACTTACACTTAATTAATGTTGCTTAGTTTAGTTTATTAATGTTTTCGCATTTTTGAATACCTAGAATATATGTGCTTATGCATCTTATCATATATTTTTTTGTTTTGATATGCTGAGAACTAATATTTGAAATTTGAAAAGTATTAAATGTAAAACATAAAACATTTGAAAGATAAGTAGACTTTCTGATCAAATGAGCTCCTTTAGTCAAAAAATTAAGTGAGAAAAAGACAAAAGTAGAAAGGTTACAAAAAAAAAATGTACTTCTAAAGCTATATTAGTGAAAGTTAAGAAAAAGAAAGAATAAGGATGTTTCTCTTTCTTTTGATGAGAAATGCACTACAATAAAATAAATGTGTTTGAAACTCGCATGCATTTAATGAAGACATGAAACGGGAAAAGAAAAATAGTTGTTATTTCACAACTGATAGTTCAACATAAAGACTATATATATACTTGAAGTTGTAAAGACAAAAGAGAATTTTTGCTCAAAACCTTTAACCTTCCATAATTGACTCAAATTTTTATTTTTTGTTATTTTTAGAATAAACTTGATTTTTTCAATCACATAAGTTATTATTATTTTTCTGAATAAAAAACTTACATGATTAATACAAAAAAAAATATCAAATCATGTATATTTTTTATTCAAAATATAATAACTTTGGATACAAATCTATAAAAATATTAAAAGTATACATGATTGATAAAAAAAAAAATTGTTATTGAAAAAAAGGATTAATGTAATGTTAGAAATCTAAAAAAATTAAGGGACTGATAAAAAAAGTGATTTAATTTTTTACGTGATTGATAAAAATAAATAAATTTTAATCATATAATTTTTTTATTAATCATGCGTGTTTTATTAAAAAAAAAACTTATGTAATTGAAAAAATCATG
>JAMLFT010001924.1:0-28015 GCA_026544285.1 Pachyrhizus erosus | reverse complement strand
TTTTTGTAATTACTTAAAAAACTGTAAAATAAAAAAAAATGCTAACACATTCTATATGATATTATATTTTTAATATTTTATATTTGATTAATTAAAATTTATTAAAAATAAAAAATTTTGTAAGTCTTATATGATTTTGATTCAAATGTAAAACTCATCCAAACAAGTTATTTTCAATCAATTTTATCTGTTTATATAAATAATAGTAGAAAGAGAGTATTATAGAAAGTATAAAAAAAGTGTTGCTATCATTATTAGTAAAACAAATGGGGCACAGAAAACAGGAAATCAAGCCCAAAAATCCACGTTAAAAATTATCGTTTATCTCTTCTTCTCGTTTTTCCTTTTTATTTTTTTCCAACAACTAAGATTATATAAATTATTAATTAATTATTGTTAATCATTCAAAAGGACTCACCGTGTGTCTATATGTGCCGCCTTGATCCTGTATATAACGTTGGGAGAGAAACAAGAGCGGAGTTGAGAATTAAGATCTAAGAAGTCTCTTCTTTCTTCATTCTCTCTTGTTTTATTTTAATTTAATGCATATTCTGTTTTGAGCCTGGGAGCATATTCTAGAAATTCCTCTCGTGCTAAGCCATTTTTTTCGCAGGTTTTATGTCTATTCTGTTTGAAGTGTGCCAAGTTTTGTTTTTTATTTTTTGAAATCATTATTATATTATTCAGACATTCACATTTTGAGATTTTATCTTTCAAGGTTGCATTAGGAAGAGACCCTTTTGTTGCCGAACGAGTGTCCAATGAAAGTTTGGTCCTTGATGCATAATTAAATTGTTCTATTGATTGGTGGCTAGCCAAAAGGTCTTGGCTTTTTTCTAAGCGAATATTGCTTTTTACTAGGATTATGGTGTTGTTATATTTAAATTAAAGAACCTGCAAGGCGTTGAGTGCTTCTTGTTGCAGCAATCTCTTCCCTTTTCAGCATTGTTATAATCTTCTTCTCTTCTCATGGCTCATATGTTAGGCTATGATCCTTGTTCCCATTTCAGTAGGGCCTTTTCCTATTTCCCCTCTGTTTCTTCCTCTGAGGTTAACAGAAACATTGGATTCACTCTTAAAGCCTGTTTTGATGCCAATGGGAGTGATAATGCTAATAGGGTATTTGTGAAGGAAAAGAGAAAGCCCAATGGTTTTGCACGTGTTCCTCACCCATCCTTGTTAGGTGATTTAGAGAAGGGTATTTCTGTCAGAGGTGATGGCCGTGGTGCCACTCATATTGATGTTGAAGATAGATCTTTGGATGGAAGTCCTATCAAACCCTTTTGTTTCTCTGATCAACAATTGCCCCAGAAACTTGCTGTTGCAGTTGATGTTGATGAAGGTATGTATTTATGCATGCATGTGCCTCCGTTTTTTTTTATCTTATATGGTATCTTCTTAGGCTTAGCTTAGCCATTTTGTCATACAATTTTCTGTGAAGAACCTGTGCTGAATCGTGAACCTGTTCCGGTTTCATTAATTAGTTTGGATCTATATAGGATTTCCTGTCCTTTTATTTTTAGTGTGTTTTTAAAAAATATTGACTTATTAAGAAATCAAGTCAAAAGCCCCTTCCCTGGGTGCATGAAACATTCTTTATTCTGCAATTCAGTCCTTCATTTACTTGGTCAATGTTTGAGTTGAAGCTTTCTTTCAATGTCTTTTGCTAAATGTGAACTTATATCGTTCTTGGTAATTCATAGAAAGGAAACTTAACTATAGCACTATCCACTGTTGTTTTTTCCTCTAATGTGCCCCTTTTTTCTTTTGCTTTTTTATGTAAGCAGTATTAGGAAATTTTGTGTCAGCACTGAACGAGTTCATAGCAGATCGCTACTCATCAAATTATTCAGTTTCTGAGTATCATGTGTATGAGTTCTTCAAGGTACACCTAATAGCTATTTCAGTAATTCTATGTTTTTCATGATAAGTCATTGGAAATTTGGAATTTACAAATTTTGTGTTTACAATAGTACAATAACTTGCATGTTCTTTCAGAGGCTCATTTTGCCCTTTATCCATCAATCCTCTATAAAAGAATCGTAACCTTAGATTTCATTAAAAAAAATGACAAACAGATGTAGTATTAGAAGTTATTGGCAAAACAGTTGCATGAAACCCAACTTTTATGGAATTAGGCTTATTTGAGATGATTTAGTTTTCTTTTGTACTGATCTTCCATGATGTAATTTTAAGTTTAGTCTACCATTGATGATTGATAACTGTATACATTTAATTTTAAAGGTTTGTTAGCTTAGGGGTGTGTTAGGATCCAATTGCAATAGCAAGGTACGGGATTTGAGTCTCACATTGGAAGGATGGGATTCTAGTGTGGGGTTTATAAGGCCTTGGGCTCTCCAACTACAACGGCTAGTTTTTGCGGTGTGGTTCTCCCAAGGTTCTTATCAGGGTGTTGGAATTTGCAGTGTGTCACATGTTCTCCTCTATTCTTCATTTTGCCTGCATAGTATGAGTGGGGAACTCTCCTCTCCACAAATGTAGTGGTTGCCATGCAAACAGACGTTCTGATCTGTTCGGTTCTGCTTTCCTAGGTTCCACATTTTCTAGTACTTCTTTTTAATCTTATGTTCTATTCTATTTTCTTTTCAAAGTAGACCAACCATAGAACCAACCCATTTGATATGTTCTTCACAGTTCTAGTGTGTGTACCAAACTTTACTACCAAAGTGATGAAGCATCATCAGTAAAATCCTGCCATTAACTGCGTATTTGTATTAAGGTAGTCATAGCTGTATTACTGTTTTAGTTAATGGGTCCTAGTACAAGATCTAGCCAGGGGCAGAGAAATAAATCCACATGGGTGCTGAATCTTGATTAGATCCCCTAATTGTTTGCTAGTCTTACAGTAATGTTCTAGTTGACAATTATTACATTGAATACTATAGATTATTTGTGATATATTTCAAGCTATTTTTCACTGTGTCTTTGAATATTACAATTAGATACAATTTATGATTCAAGAGTCAACAATTAATTTAAAGATTCACAACTTGAATTGTGATTAGATATTAGATAACTGCTTGTATAAATGGAAACATGCATTTCTGTTTACACTTAATTCTGTTCTATGATGGGTTTCTTGGCATTTGTAGATTTTTTGTACCTTTTCTTTCTGAGTACTTTTATCTTATCTTGCCTTGAGCAGCAAATTACTGTATGCATGAAGTGAATCTAGCTCTACCACCTTGGTGCTGCTATGAATGAAAATTGCACTGATGAAAAGATAATTTGTGCTTTTAATGACTCATTTAATCCATTGTATTGCATTAAATTAGCATGTCTGTATGAGTCTGATGATCTTTCATTTCTGTTACAGATATGGAACTGTTCACGTGATGAAGGTAATTGCATTGTGTGAAATTTGTGAATCGGTCCTCTGTCTTCCTACTCCATTTCTTATGAAAATTTGTGGGATAATTAGATATAAATTATTTTTCGTTCATACATTTTCACCTGGTGCATTGATTAATGTATGTTTGTTTTGAAATTTGGCATGTTTCAGGAGATCAAGTCTATTGTAAATCAAGCTCTTAAACCAGTGTAATTGTGGACCAAAAAATTGTCTAATTATATTTGTTTTTGCATACCATGCTAATAGGGAGTAACCCTAGTTACGGGGAAAAGGGGGAAAAATGAAATAAACCAGTCCAAGACCCATGAGTTATATTTGTGCTGCGATATATACAAATGAATTCCAGGATACATACTCTGATGAAGCACCAACAACTGAAATGGAGCAGGTGTAGTATTAAGATAATGGAAAATGAGAGCCTCAGCTTCTCCGAAAAATATTCTGTCAAAATTACTGCCTAAAATGACTGAATAATTCTGTTTCTTCCTGTAACTAGGCAATAGCTTGATGCATATTCTGTTCCATCTCACTGGTTACATGATGTTCAATATCCTGGATTCTATCATATTCATATTCTTGTATGTAAACTATTGATTAGGTGAAGAGTCAAACAAATCAATAACTTTATTGAGTCATTTTATGAGGATTTTATGCCTAATGAAATTCAATTATGCTTTGTGCTGAGTACCTTCTTGTTGTGCAGCAAACACCCGTGTTCATGAGTTTTTTGAGACACCATACTTCAAGTCAGGGATCCAACCTATCCCTGGTGCTCAGACAGCTCTGCAGAAGTTATCAAGATTTTGTAACCTATCAGTTGTAACGTATGATGTTGGTATTGAATATTTTACTTCAACCTATAGCAGAATCTGGTCAGCATCAACTAACAGCTATTTGTATGTTATGTGATTAGATCTCGGCAAAATGTAATCAAGGATCATACACTTGAGTGGATAGAGAAGCATTTTTCAGGATTGTTTCAGGAGATTCACTTTGGTAACCACTTTGCCCTTGATGGGATGTCAAGACCAAAGTCAGAAATTTGTAGGTATGCTATTTAGTCCTGCTCTTGCCTAATCCTGCTCTGGATAAGTAAATCCAAAAAGCTGCAAGCTTACTTGTTCCAATGTTTTGTTGTTGATAGATTTTTTGTATACTGTTAGGTCTTTAAATGCTAAGGTACTTATTGATGATAACCCAAGATATGCCATGGAGTGCGCTGAAGCTGGAATTAGAGTCCTACTTTTTGATTATGAAAACTCATACCCTTGGTCCAAGACTGAGTCTGCTGGTGAGCATCCCCTGGTGATAAAAGTTAAGAACTGGAAGGAAGTTGAACAACAATTGATGTCATTGATAGCTTTGTAATTACTAAAATCCTTCAGCAAGGATTTGTGAAAAGAGCTCAGTATTAGATGTGGTGGACTAGCTCTTATGCCTGAAATATCTAATGAAGACACCAAAAAGGTGAAATTAGGGGAAGTAACTGCAAGGAGTTGTAGTCCAGGTTGGAAAACTAATAATTACCTGATTATATTCTTTTTTCCAATTTGAGAAGTAGTAACAAACAGAAGTTGTTCATTGTGGGGGAAATTCTCACGTATTCTTCCATGATTAATTAGGAAACATTTGTTTCCATGCTCCATGGATATTTAAGTGAAATTCTTATCAGAGTTCTATCATCGTCTAACAAAGCATTCTGGACCATCAAGTTTTGTAGTGTTGGATGGATCTTACCGCATAGGTCTTGTCCCATTAACTGCAGTTGGCTATATGAATCAAATGAAATCATTATGTTTTGTCACAAACTAAGCTTAAAAAGATCATTTAGATTTAAATTTAAGCCCGATTGTTTTTCTCTCTTCTTTTTACCTTCAATTTTAAGTATTAGGCTATTCTCCACATAATCAACTCTTATTGGGGCTTCTTCCGGTCTATTTCTCACAACATCAAACTATGTTGTTCACTTAATAGGTGTCATTCTTCTTTTTTCTATAATAAATAAGATATATGTGTAGTGCTTTATGTTCATTCGTTCAGAGCAACGTCCTCATTTTTGCAACACTTTTGTTCACTCTTCATTGTCCAATATTTAATACCATAAAGCATGGTTGGTCTTAAGGCTATACGATAATTGGGTTTGAAAAACATAGCTAACAAATAACACTAGTCCTGAAGCTTTGTTTGATTTCATGTCCCTAACATAAATCGGACTTAGTAAGATAGATCTAAGCCTTAAGTGAACTTGTATTATGATATGATCTCATTTTTCACCTCTACGCACTCTAGCGTTAGCATGACTCTCGGACGCGCTTAATAAGCTCATTCAAAGCCATAGTACAAAAACATAAGGGTTCAAACTTTACTTTGTCCAAATCCCTATTGATTTCACTTTATGTTCACACAAAAATCCTGAATGGCTCGATCATAAAGCAAGATTTTATTCTTCAAAGCCTTCCACAAGACTTCTTGATGTCGTATCATAGACACTTTTCACACAAATGAAAATCATGTATAGATAGTTTGGCTTTCTTGGGGTATTTTTCTATTAAACTTTGAAAAAGGTGTTGTTTACATGGCAAAGAACTTAATCGGTCATCTGAATATGAATCTCATAAGCTTCATTCCATTATCTTTTTAATATGGCTTGTGACATTGATCCCTTATACTATACACAATTATGCATGCTTTCCCTTTGTACATATAAATAGGAATCACCTTGTTTCTGGATTCATTTGGCATCTATGATCACATTATCTCGCTAAAACGATGAGTTAGGTCATACCTCCGTCTGGACATATCTAAACCCTAGAAAGTATAGTATCTATTTTAATATCTTTATTATAGTCCATCTTTTAATGCCTATTTGAATTAAAATCTCAAATTCTATAAGGTATAAAATTTTGATCTTCATAAATACACGACTAATTACTAAAATTAATTTCCAAATTGTCGTAAATGTCATAATAAATATGTGTCAAATAGATCCAACTCACCTTGATTTTATTTTTTTATATATATAACTCACCTTGACTTTTTAGAACCAATAAAATGTGGCTAATAATATGTAAAAGTAGGGAATTTAACAGACGCAATAAACAAAGTAAGCCATTCAGTTCCTAAAATTTCATCACCGTGTGATAAGAAATTGGGAATTATGGAGAAAGTATAATTATTAAAAAGCATGTCTATAACTTTTTAAGATAATTGGAATGTTTTTAAAATAAAAATAAAATACATATTTTTTAAAAAAGAAGAGTAACATTTTAAAAAAAAATTAATTTAAGCACACACTGAAATGAATATTGTGTTCGTATAACATAGCTTATATCTTTTATATAGGAAATATAAGGTTTAAATGTACCTTCATTCATATATTTTATTCATTTTCTTATTTTGACTCCTATACCTTTTTTTTTTAAAGTTTTCTAAAACTTATTATTTGTTTGCATTTTGTCTTTGTTGTTAAAAATTATTAATAGTTGTTGATGTAGATAATAGTTGTTGATATTAATAAATGTCACATTAACAAATAATAATGTTAACAAGTGTCTCGTCGGTAAAAAAAATATAATGTCACGAGTGTCACATAATTAAAGATTAAAATAAAAAATAATAATTTATAAGAATTAATAAATTATAAGAATTGAAAATAAAATATATATATAATTTATAGACAAAATAAAATAATGACATATTTGTAGATGAATTTTTTAATTAAATATTATTATAAAATAAACACTTAAATATGTAATAGCATATTTTTAGAATTACAAAAGTTCAATTCGATTTGTTCAATTTGTAGGTTCAAGTTATTTTAAAAGATTTTATATGAACATGAATTAGGACACGTTTTGTAAAATTATAATGTTGAGTCATTGTTGTAGTAATAAGGAGAAATTATTTTGATGGTTTAGTTTGGTCCAAAAGCCAACTTACATGACTTGCCTTGTTTGAAAGCTCTATGATGATGTCACCATGATTTGTTGTTTTTTCAAATTCTCGCTATAATGTTAATCTATGGTATAGTCTTTAAATTACCATCATACCATCACCTATTACTATCACCCAAAAAATCATAGCCAACAAAGAGTAATTTTCAAAGTCTACCTTAGTTTTTTAGACAACTTGTTAAAGGTTAAACCTTCAAATAGGATTGACCACATAAGTAACCTTTCAAACTAGCTATACCTTCAAATACCCTAGGCTAAACCTTAATATAAGACTTAAATACATTTTTTGTCTATGTTAATATTTCACTTTTTTTTTTAGTCCCTATAAATTCTATTGCTTAGTCCTTATATTTTTATTTGTTTTAGTCCTTGTTCATGTGACATGACATTTTATACTGATGTGACATTGATTGATATCATTATTTGTCAATATGACACTTGTTAACATCAACAATCATTATGAATGTTAGATGTTATAAAAATAATTTAACTATAAGGACTAAATGTAAAAAATAATGAATTTCAATAACTTTTAAAAAAAATACAAATACTAAAAAAATAAAGAATAAAATATATTTTTGTACCTCATTTTATCTTTATTTTATTTTTAGTCTTTCATAAATTTTTTTTTATCTATTTTAGTCTCCATAAATTGTTTCATTTTATTTTTAGTCACTATCATTAATTTCAATAGATAAGTAAAGATTTGACAAGCATAAAATATGTGTGAAATTTTTTTGTTTAAGTTTTAGAAAACTTTTAACTGCTACAATTTTTTTTACAGCTTAAATATTTATTTTTGTAATATTTTTTATAGTTTCAAAAAATCAATTGTTTGAAAAAAAAATTTAAAACATTTTTGATGATTTTAGTCAAATCAAAAGATTTATAGCAATTAAAAATTATGTAAAAACTTAAACAAAAAATTTTGAAACGCAAATTTTGCTCGATATGTCACCAGTTAATGGTTGAAATTAACAATAGAGACTAAAAACATAACTTAATAATTTATGAAAAATTAAAAATATTAAAAAATTATGAAAAAATAAAAATAAAAATCAAGATAAAATGATGAGCCAAAAACATATTTTATAAAAAAAATTAATTAATTATAAGAACAAAGTACATTCAAATCAAAATATAAAAATTTAAAATTATTAGTAAAATTAAAATAATTTAATGAAAATATAATTTGTAAAAAAATTTCAATACACAAATGATTTTAAACATATTTTGTTACTTTATTTATTGATATGCATCATAATTTAAATTTAAATAGTACTAGTTAACATATTTTTTCTTAATGACTAATCACAGTAAAACAATGCATATATTCCCGATCCACTTATTTGAAAGATAGTTTACTACATTATTGTATATACTTTGTGTACTATTTGTGTAATGTTAAATAAAAAACTATATTTTTGTTTAACTCATTTTAAAAACATACAAGATTAAATTAATTTTTTAAAAGATAAGAGATCAAACTAAATATAATTGAAAATATAAAGGATCAAAAGTGTATTTTAACCTATATTAAAAAATGTATTTAGTTATATTTTAATATTTTTGAGAATATCTTTTAAATTTAAAATTATATAAATAAAAAATAATTAAAAATAAAATTTATTGGTAGTTTAGAAAATAACTTTTCTTATTTTCATGAAAATATTACTTTCTCATCCCTCCTCGTGAAAATAAAAATATAAAAAAATATGATAAAAATAAAGGTTATAATTTTTGTTGTTTTTGACTTTCAAAAACACAATCAATCATAAACTACAAATTTATTATTTATGAACCAGTAAATTAAACTTGAAACATGTAAATTTATATTATCCTCAAAGACTTATTTACATGATGCACATAAATCTTTCATGATTTAATATACTTTTCCTAAAATAATTTTAAGATAACAAAATCAACAAATCCTTTCTAAGACTAACCAAGAAATTCATAAAAAGAAAAAGAAAAATGATATGAGAGTCAGACCTATCAAAATCTTTGTCATTACAAATATTTATAATAAATTTATTAATTAAAAATAAATTATTAATTAATACATTTAAAGAAGATAATAAGATAACTAAAATATGACAATGAACAGGTAATAAAACTTATTAAAATAAGTTATTAACTTTTTAAAATATTTAATCATAATATACAACAATTTAAAAAAAATGAACCATACTCAAAATAATTATTGAAAACTTGTAATAAATATAAGAATGCATCATTCCGATACTTACATTTTTAAAAATCAACTTTTAATATGTAAAACAACGGCATTCTTAGTAAATAAGTAAATCAGTACCTATCACTCGTTTAGGCCTTTACATTTCAAGATGATCATTTTTTCACCTCTCAAAGATGATTACTGCATTATAAAAAGTGGCCCATATACTGTATGAATTAAATTGTTAAATACTTGCATGCCAACTTTCAATGTTTCACGCAACAATTATTCAAATAAATAGAACTACGTTATTTATTTGGTTAACATAGAGCGAGAAAAATATCTATTCATTGGTGAGGAGAATTGGTTTTAGAAGTGAACATTTTTAGTTTTTTTTTTTTTTGTTGCTAACAAGTTAATTTTAAGTGTAGGATTTGCAAATTATATTTCTATTTACATTTTAAAGCAATTTGCCTTGCTAACTCTTATTACCATCAACAAAAAGAAGTTCATCCACTATTTCAAATCTCATTACCATAATTGTGCAAAGGAGACCACCGGCCAATAGTAGTATTTTACCCCACTAACATTAATCACCAATGAGTGTGGACCTATTTTGTTACTTGCTAATAATTTGCAAGTTGCAATAGAGGCTCATAAATTTAGGTACTCAATACATTCCTCTAGTATACGGTGGATGAGAAATTAAGTGATGATATAATAGAGATGTAAGTTGTCAACATATTAATAATTTGATATTATATTTATATTTATATTTTTTGGTATTATATTTTTAATTATTTATTTTTTTATCAAATTTATTTTTAGTTTTTTTAATATTGTTTAGTATCATTATTTTTAGTTATTTTCATTAAATATTATTATTAAGTTATGATGTGGTAATCATGATTTTTAATTTGGACGGCTAGTTTGATGTAATAGTCATGTCCTAAAATGTTGGTGATATAGAATATTTTTTAATGATTCTAAAAATATTACAAATTTTTTTATAGTATTATTTGTGGATCAAAAGGATTTGTGGTAAGCAAAATCAACAATCCACAATATATAAATCAACAATTCATTTGAAAATTTTCACTAACATTGATAAGATCTTTGTCATCTCATTTTTTTACTATCATTGTCACCTTGTGTTTTTCCTCTTTTCATAGTGTTACTTGTGAAACAAAAGGGATTGTGGGAGCAAGATAATAATGGGTGGTCTTAACATTTGCTTGAGAAGTAGGACAAGGATTAGGCTTGAAAAAATTTATAGTTTGGGTTTCTCTGTTTTTGGTGCTTAGGTTTTTGATTCATGGATTCTTTGGTTAGTGATTTTGCTTATTCTTGCTGATTTTTCTTATTGTGAGTTATTGATTGTGTTTTGGATCATGGTTCAATGGGTTGTCAATTATGTATTAAGGATTGTTGATTATGCTTACAACATTTGTTTCTTTTCTTTTTTTAAAAAAATACTCAAACATTTTTTTTAATTATTTTACATTAAGCTAGTAGCTCGCATGTAAAGTCACATGGTTGTCACATTATTACATAATGATGATATTTCATGGAAGAGACTAAAAAAAATGATGAACAAAGTTGAAGGACTAATACTACTACAAAAATCTTGAGGGACTAAAGTAAATTTCATGAAAAGACAAAGGATTAAAATAGGTTAAAAAAGAAAGTATTGAGAGACTAAAAAAGAATTTTGTAAAAATTAAAAAACTAAAATCATAATTTAGTAAAAACAATTTCACATGAATATCACCTCAAACTAATTGATAACCTAAAAATTTAGGTGACTATCAATGTGGTTATTACATTCTCTTAATGGGGCAAAAAAATTTAGTAGAAAAAAAAGTTTAAAGATAAAGATTAGTCAAAGTTTTGATTAAGGATCAAAGCAAAAATTTAAAAAGTTTAAGGAATAAAAATATATAATTTTTTGGATAATTTTTGTTTTAATTTCACTCATTAATAAATTTACTAATTTATTTTTATTTTATGTCTAAGACAATGATTATGAATTTCATCATCTTTAATTCCACAAATATATTCTTGTATTACTGGATCAAAGTTTGCAATAATCACAATTAGAATTAAAAATAATAATAATTACTTTCCTATTAAATTTTTCAATTTCCAAAAAGAAAAACAAAGTTATTTTTACCACGTATTTCAACAAGTGCAATAATTATTAACAACACGATTTTCCAATGTTTTTTTTTTATATATCTATTTATTTGCCACTGAACATGTTTTATCAATTGTTTTGTAACAATCTCATTTCTAAATCAATCCGTGCACTCATGTTTGCAATATACTCATTACTCATCTCACGATTCTTCAACTAATTAAGACCAAGATTTCTCCAATCCCTATCTTCCTTACCCAATTTATGTTTAGTTAAATAGAAAGTGATACAGTGCCTATTTGGTTTTACCTCAGGAAATAAAGAAGCTACAAATAATAACTTAGTCAAGAATAAAGACACGCTCACATGCGTCTTCAACATGCGTCCACACGAAAGGACACGAAAAATCTGAATGTTAATAGCATAATTTGAGTTTCCATCGAATTTACATTCAACAACTCTCATACTAAACAAAACTTTATTCATATTCATATTAACTTTGGAACCATAAATGTGCATATGAAAGGGCCGAAACGCCACAGAAAACCTAAATTCCTTCATTGAATTGCTCATGACAGGTGCCAAGTTGATCCATTATTGATACCAATTGATATTAGCGCTGTAGCGCATAAGTATAATGAAGCCAGCCTCACATGGTGGATCCACAAATTGACCCACCACATTAATTTCCGCGCTTTCATCTCCCAGCCTTAAATGCTATCGCCTTAAATTTTAGACCTAAGAACTACATACTAAAAGAGTCAAACAAAGTTAACGCTGCCTTCCATTCATTATATATATTGAAATTGTGAAAGGCTAGCTGCATTCTTTTTAATATTTTTTTTATAATTAATTAAAATTTATTAAAAATTATCAATTTTGATGAAGCTTACTCTTTATTTAATGTTTTTCTCTCCTATTTTATATATAAAAATCATCAAAATTAATAATTTTTAATTCATTACAAATAGAGTATTATGAACATTATCATTAGTATTTTTTCTTGAAATTTGTTAAAATATAAACTTTATTTAAAGGAGTATGTTAGTAAGTTATGATTATGATTTTTTTAAATATATTTACAAATATTTTTCTTTCTATATATATATATATATATATGCTTAGGTCTTTATCTTTCAGGAAAAAAAAATTTTAAAATTAATAAAATAAAAGAAGTAAAAACAAAATTTGAGATCTTACAAAAAATAAAAAGTAATGTTTCTTCTATGTATCTTAATTATCATTATATCAAACCAACTAATAATAAATTTTATATAAATATTGTTCAAACTTCGAGTTTATTATATCGTTAGAATTAGTGCATCCAAGATATTATCTTCATTAGTGTTAGTTTGAACCTCACAGCTCTATCTTTAAAAAGCACCTTAAGGGATTAAGGGAAAAAGGTGTTTATAAACTATCGTTAGCCTCGATTCTAATTGATGTGAGACTATTTTGGTATATCAACATAGTAGTTTCCTAGTTGAGACTAAGGGGCTAGATGACCTATCAACCTTTATGTGTGGCTTAAACTCTCTTTCTAGGACCAATATTTTAATCTCAAATTTGTTATATTGTTAGGATTTTTGTACATAAGGTATTTTTTGATTTAGTATTGGTCTAAGCCTCATAGTTTTGTCCTTAAAAGATGTCTTGAATGGATAAGGAAGAAATGTATTTATAAACTATCTTTGATCTTAATTTTTGAACAATCAGAAACTATTTTGGTATATCATAAAAAATACTATATAACGCTTTTCTAAGGACCTAAAACAAGGACTTTGGTCGCCTTATGCTTGAATTGATGCTAAACATATATCAATAAAAAGATAACTAGATAATGAGAAATTTTAGGAACACAATTTCTAATACACTCTTTTGAAAACATACTCTCATTGGTTTTAAATTTATTAAAAATTATAAAATTTCACAAGTATCATATCTTATTTAATGAATTTCTCTTCTAATTTTATAATTTTTAATAAAATTTAACCAATAAGAAAGTGTGTTAGAAATGAATGTATTATAATGTGTTTGTTCATAGCACTCCTCATATATAGATAAATAAAATATTAAAATTTTATAATTATATCAATCATTAAATTAAAATTTCTTATAAAATAGAAGGAGTTTATAAAATTTTATGTAAACAAAAAAAATAATTATCATATTACTACAAAATATAAATTTTACATTGTCATTTTTACATTAACCAATGTTAAAAAATGTGTGGTAAATTTTTTGTTTTTACATAAGTAAAACTTTTTATCTATTAAAATTTTAATCAAATACTTAAGTAATAATAATAAAATAAGTTTAGAGATTAAATTGAGAAAAGAAATTAATTTTAAGGATTTAAATAAATTTAAAAAAATTTAGAAACTTATTTTAGTATTTTTTTAGTTTTAGAAACTTAAATAATAACGAGATACAAATTGAAAGGTTAAATTAACTATTTATCCATATTTTGTTTTATAAAGTCATATTAATTTAATATTTATAAAAAGAAAGAGACAAACACGATTTGTTTAGATGACAGTGCTATAACATAATATTTTATAAAACTTTGACGTATAAATATTCATTTTATGTTTCAGTTATTTGTCTGTGTAAAATTTGTTTATAAAAAAATAATCAAACAAAAATATTTATTGAAAAATCAAATTAATTCCTTTTTTCGAATTTGATAATTATTTTTTCATATTTTACCTTTTCACGAATTTAATTTTGACGTTATTAGAACATTCAACGTAGAAGAGCACCTATGCCTACATCTCCAATTTCTTATTCAAGTTTACAACTTCAATATCTGTAAAGAGAAATGC
Organism: Pachyrhizus erosus; assembly: GCA_026544285.1. NCBI lineage: Eukaryota > Viridiplantae > Streptophyta > Magnoliopsida > Fabales > Fabaceae > Pachyrhizus > Pachyrhizus erosus. The sequence goes on along the minus strand of JAMLFT010001924.1, from coordinate 13,551 downwards.
ACGTTTAGTAACATTATAGTCTAAGTTTTATATGCATTGTCAGTTTACAGAATTTTAAATTATCTGCTAGTGAAAAAATTATTTTAGATATGATTTTCAAAGTAATTATTTTAAAAATTAATAAAGTAATTATTTTAAAAATTAATAAAATTATTCTACATATCAATTGATTTATTATAGATGAAAGTATAAATCTTTTCTTACGTTGTTATTGTATTGTAATTAAATTCTGAGAAAGTAATTCATACATTGAGAGTATAAAAGAATTTTATAATAATCATTTCAAAAATTATATTTATTAATTGATAGATAGTGTAAAATATTTTACTTTGATAATTCACATAAATTAAACTCATAAATTTTAAGTTTAAATATAATTTTAAATTTTTTATTTTACTCAATCTATAATTTTGATTTTTTATTTTAAAATAGAGATATTTAGTTTTTTATTTTAAAAAAATTTAAAAGTTTGATTCAATCTTTAATTTTATCTATGTCTTTTTTATTTTGGTCCAATTGAACAATAGATCTAACATATTCATTAAAGATATCATAAAAATGATTTAATTAATTAAAATGTAAGAAATAAAGAGAAAAAATATAGACAAAATTAAGAATTAGATTAAAATTAAAAATTTTATAAAGTAGAAGAATCAAATATTTTTATTTTAAAATAAAAGGATCAAAATTATAGATTGAACAAAATAAGAGGAACAAGATTGTATTTAAGCTTAAATTTTAAGAAAGGAGCAGAGAGAGGAGCATGTCTATAAACATGTTAGTAAAGTTTCTCATATTCTAAAGGATAAAAAAGTAATAAAATGACTAAAATTTTTTAAAAGTGCAATTTATCAATCATTTTAGTCTAAAATTTAAAAATTCGTGCAACTTAAGTGAAAATATTAACATATATAAATATGTTAGTAAAGTTGCTCATATTTTAAAGAATAAAATGTAATAAAATGATTGAAAATTTTTAAAAGTGTAATTTGTTGATTATTTTAGTCTAAAATTTACAAAGTTGTACAACTTAAGTGAAAATATTAACATATATTTAGAAACTAAGATAAGAATAAGTAGTTAAGTTAAAAGATTAAGATGACAACATAAGGACTTTTAAAGACCTTCTTGTCATTTTACTATTTTCAAAAAACTAAATTGACATTGCCTCGCACTTTAGGAACAAAATTAGTCATTTACTCAATTATAAATGAAAATGATGTGCCCATCTAATAGGCAACTTGGATAAACCACAAGACCATAACGATTAAAAATATCCTAATTCTCTTGTCCTTGTCAAATAATAACATTAGGATTAAATAAGTTTTTAATCCCAAAATATTTTTAAATATTAAGTTGGGTTAAATATGTTTTTAGTTCATATAAATATGAAAATGTTCATTTTTATTTCCTCTATTTTAAATTATTTATTTTTTGTTACTCATTTTATAAAATGTGTCAAAAGTGAATATGACTACAAATTTTATGAATGATTTTTGTCATTTTAATACTTATTTTAATACAAAATGAAGGAGAACAATGTTAACTTAATTAAAATTAAGATTAATTTAACTCAAAATTAATATTAAAATGAGAAGAATTATTAACAAAGTTTAGAATCAAGTTCACTTTTGACACATTTTATAAAATAAGGAACCAAAAATTAATTATTGAACATAAAGGGACTAAAAATAAACATTTTCATATTTTCAAGGACTAAAAACATGTTTAACCCTTATTTTTATTACTCATAATTAATCTTTATGGTGTAAAATTTTTGCCTTTTGTTGCTCATTTTTAATCCCCCTGAATGACTAGTTATTTATAGTAAAAATAACTAAGAGACTTAAAATAGAAAAATTTTATTAGATAGACTAAAATTTAATAAGGCTAAATATGTATTTAATCCTTGTAGATATGAAAATGTTCAATTTTGGTATTTTTACTTTCAATTATTGATTTTTGATCCACCATTTTATAAAATGTGTCAAAAATAAACTCGATTGTAGATTTTGTTAATAATTCTCATCATTTTAATACTAATTTTGGTCAAGCTTTCCTAATTATAATTAAATTAACCTTGTTCTCCTTCATTTTGTATCAACAAAGGACTAAAAATGAACAATTTTTTTTATAGGAACTAAAACTCAAGATTTAAAATTTATCAAAGACTAAAAATTTATTTAACTCTTCAACATTATCTTTGTTCTATAGATCTGAACATATAATATAGATTTAAATATATTTTTAGTCTATCTAATATATTATTATTTTTTATGGTTTTAATTCATATAAAATTTTTTGTTTTTGAAATGAGCTTTGTAAATTTTTTTGGTGCTTGTTATTTTGTTTTAGTTCTTGTAATATATTCACTTTTTCATTTTTCTTCTTCTAATATGAAGACCATTTGCTTTTTTTCTCTATTCAATTATTTTTATAAAGAACTAATTCAAAATGAACAAAACATGATTAAGATTAAAATAAAAAAATATATTAGAAAGGCTAAAACAAAACAAGGATCAAAATTAAAAAAAAACTTTACAAGGACCATTTTGAAAAGAATAATTTTATAAGGGTCAAAATAAAAAAAATTAATATATTACAAAAAAATAAAAAATATATTTAAATCTATATATATTTTACATATAATTTTTTTGTATTTCTTAAAAAAATATTTATATACGTAATGTTTTTTTTAGTTACAATATGTAATGATTCAAGCCAATAGGGTTGGCCTAGTAGTGGAGGGTTAAAATAGGTGCATAATAACTTAAATTTGATCCTTGATTTTATCATTGTACATAGAAATAAAAAATAAAAAATATGTAATAATTTTAAACTTTTTAATAAATCATTTCCTAAAATTTCAATTTTTGTAAGTTACCCACTAAATTTTATCCATTTAATAATTTTTAAAATTATAATTCTTAAAATTTGTTTTAAATCTAATTTAATCTTAAAAATTTGTCATAATATGAATATTGTCGTCATTTATATATATTATTTTAATTATATTATTAGTCAATGTAAAAAATTTAAAATACTCTTAATCTGAATCTAAACATCTCAAGTATAAATATTACATAATTAAACATATACAAATAATTTGATAACAATTTGATAATGAATAATTTAGTAAGTATAATAATTATTATGATAGACTTTAATATTAAATTACAAATTATATTTAAATTTAATTTAATTTCAAAATCTAATTTATAAAATAAAAATTATTTTTTATTTATATAAATTATTTTAATCATTTTATTAATAAATATTTTTTATTTATTTATATAAACTATTTTAGTCATGTAACGTCTTAACTTGCCAAGAAGTAGTTCGTTGGAAAAAAATGACGTGCGTGGCCGTAACAAAGTTAAAATTAAAATGGATTAAATAATAATAAATTGTTAAATACTTAAATTTTGATAGATAATTTGCTTAAATTTCAACTTCAACTGCTGATTTCTTAAAGAAGTTAAAATTTATTGAAGTCACAGTTTATTAGTTCAATTGCAACTATTATTAGGTATTTATATTACCAAACTCTGGTTTTGGTATTTTATAACATTAAATTTCTTTTATATAAATAATCATAAATAAAGTTTCAATATATTATCTATAAAATGATTTGAATTATTATTTTTCTAGAAAAAAATGTTGACATTCTTACAAGTTGGCAATAGCACGAAAGCAAGCTGTAAACGCGTTTTTGGGTCATCGCTGGATCTTTAAAGCAGGTATCTTTCGACTTCATTGCTTTCCCTGTTTCCAGATAAACAAACATAGAAACATATCCATTTCTATTTATAAAATTTAATTATTTAATTTATTAAAATTAATAAAATATAATTAATTTAATTGATATAAAAAATTTATTTTAAATTTATATATGTTTTTTTAAAAATATTATTATTATTAATGATTTTTTTCTTTTTTAAATATATATTAATATAATCTCTCTTATTTAATTAGAAATATTTTAATTAAAAAATAATTAATACAAAAAACATAATAAATTAGATCTTATAAAATAAATAAATAACTTTGAAAATTTAAATCTTATAAAACAAAACCTGAAGTAGTATATTTTTTCAATTTTATCCTACCTTAGGCTGAATAAAATTCTTGTATATCGATGGAGACTCCTTTCTTTGGAAGATAAGATAAGCCATCCAATTGTTATAAATAAAAAGTTAATCAGTCAAAAAATAATCACGTGAGAATAACTTCTCTATTTCTATTAATAGGAATTGAAAACGGTTTTTATTTAAAAAGAAGAATTGAAAACTGACAGATTATTTATGTATGCATTAGTATTAATTAATTATTTAAAATAATTTCTCTTGACATTGGTTGAATTTTCTCATCTCTTAATTTCTATTAGTAAATAAAATGTATAACATTTTATTTTTATGCTTTTTTAGGTTACACTCACTTTTTTTTTTAATTTGTACAATTTTTTTGTTTTATCCAAAGTCGTGTATAAGGGTAAGTGTGAATGTATTTTTTTTTTGTTATTATATAGGTGTGAAGTATTCACATTATTGATGATAAATATTTATCAAAAAATTTAATTAATTACTTTTAATAAGATTTTTTTCAATTATATTTTTCTATCCATAAATAGGATTTGAACTAAAGATTTTGTTTAATGGTGTGTTTGGTAAAGTAAACATAAAGAAAGAGATAAGAAAAAAAATTAAAAATAGAAGAATCTTGGTGGTTTGGTAGACTAAAATTGTAAAAAAATATTTAGAATATTTTTTGGAATCAACAAAACAAAATTTTAGAGAGGATTTGTACAACAATGTGAAGAAAACATACACTATACGTCATTTATCTAGGTATCAATAGGTCTCCCTTCCATTCACTGTGTTATAACTTATAATATTATAATATAACAATAATAATTTTATAATAAACATAAACATAAACAATAGAAATAGTAATTAAAAAAGTAAAACATAATATTAATAATAATAAAAATAAAATATTAAAATTAAAAATAAAATAATTAGTAACAACAATAATATATTTTTATCCAATATTATTTTTTTTTTCTTACTTAAGTTTAATTTAAATATTTCTTTTTCATTCTAATTTATTTTTTTTCAATTAAACAACCTTTATTTTTACTTTATTTCTTACATATTTCTCTTCTTTTCTTTTTTTTGCCTTTTGATATTCATTCTCTCCTTTTTTTTTTTCTTCACAATCAAACAAAGCAAGAGATCTAAATTTAGTTATACTCAAACCAACATATAATGTATTTGGAATAGCTTCATAAATTGAATTTTTATAAAAGGATTTAAACATGTGGATGTTCATGAACATAAAAGGTCAAAATGACCATCAAACCACATAGAAACCACATTAATCAAAAGAAAACAATATCATCACATATTTAGAACATTTAATTTTATTAAAATGAAAGTAAAAGAGGTAAAAAAAAAAATTAATATTCATTCATTATCCTTGAAAAACCAAGAAAAATGAAGTTTTAAGTGAAAAAAAATAAAATATTTGAAGCTTTGAGTGAGGGCTTCTTGAAAAAAACTAAAAGATTGTCATGAAATAGTGTTTCCATGGATAAAAATGATAGAAAATAAGTTAAAGGAGAAAGGAAGAACTCAAGAGAGAGAAAGGAGAAAAATGGTGAAGAAGCTCACTTAACATTTGGAATGTGTTGTCTTGATGGGGAAGATTAAGCCTTCAAGTGATGGAAGGTCTTGCTTGGTCTTGAGATTATTAGCCATGGTGAAGGGAAAAAATGAAAGGAATTGGGAGGTGAAGGAGAGAGAAGCAATTCGACACCAAGAAAGAAAGAGATAATTGTTTTTTAAGTTTACGTTAAAGTGGAAACATAAATAGGTTAAGAATTTTTAATTTTAAGAAGTTTAATTTGGTAAAATGAAAAAAAAAATCCCTCCATTTTAGCCTTGGGTTGCATAATCATTTTATGTAGCCAATGAGAAGACTTTATTTGAATTCTTACCATTAAGGTAATTGTGTAAGACATGATTTTGGGTGCAAAAGTATTTTTTCCATTTTTGTGAAAGATTTAAAGTAGTCTTTGTTGGATCCAAGGAACCAAAGACATTGGAAATATCTAGTCCTTAAAAATCTCATAATTTTGATGATAAACTCTTAGAATATGGGTTTGAGCTTAACTTAATCCCATAAGGTGAGAGTTACTTCTCATTTATATACACTATTTTGGCTATATCATTAGTTAACATGGGATCTCTAACACACACTTTCACATGTCGATAACTAGGCATCTCGAGTGTAAAATTCACAAGATTGAATATTTGTGATTGATATGATAGTAGGTGATAGGATAGGTCCAACAATAGATAGCTAGGTTAGACTTTGATACCATATTAAAATGTGAGTTTGAGTCTAACTTAACCTTAAAAGCTAGCTCAAAGGGTGAGGGTTGTCCTCCAAAAATTGAAAAGTCATCCATGAAAACTTTAATGCATCTTTCCACCAAGTCAACAAAAATGGCTAGCATTCACCTCTAGAATATAGTAGGTGCATTGCAAAGCCTAAATGACATCCTCCAATAAGCATAAATCCCAAAAGGACAATTAAAGGTTGTTTTCTCTTTGTCATTTGGGTTAGCAACAATTTGGTTATACCTAGAATAACCATTTAAGAAACAATAATAAATCTTCCCAACAAATCTTTCCAACATATGATCCACGAAAGGAAGTGGGAAGTGATCCTTCCTAATGGCCTAGTTGAGCCTTCTATAATCAATGAACATCTTCCAACCAATGATTGTGCATGTGGTAACCAGCTCATTCTTGTTATTTCTAACTCTCGCCTTGATAAAAACCTTTAGACTCTATACATATGCCAAAATTGTTTATCCTTTGCTTAGCATAATCATTTGTAGTTGTGCTAAACTATTATATCCTTACATTGTGAGTTGATTACCTTATAATATTTTCAAACCTCTAATTTGTGAAAACTAGTAGTGAGTTAGTGTTAAAGAATACTTGGGATAATAATCTTGGGTTAAGATTGTTAGCTAACTACAAGGAGTAAGCCACTTAGTGACAAAAAAATGTCGTGGGTATAAGACAAATTCGTAGGTATATCCTTATAAACTTGTTCCAATGAACTTTTGTTTTTGTTGTCTACAATTTTGTATCTACCACTATAAATTACATAGAAAATATTTGTTGTAACTATATTGGTTAATGGAACTTTTTTCATTGAAAGAGACTGAACATGGGTTGAGTAAACTAGTATAAAATCTCTTGTTTTATCTTGTTTTCCCTTATACATTTTTACTTGGATGAAAACTTTTGTATCTTGAATAAATAGTGTTATGCAAAAAAGTTTCTAAAACACACATATACGCTATACAACCTTCATTCTAGTGTGTTCTTTGACAATCTTCATATATGTTATAATTAAGTGAGTTTTTGTCACATTAAAAATAATTAGTCATTAAGAATTATATTTAATTGTATATTTTATCATTATTTTATAAATTTTATCACCATTTTTTTATATTTTATCATCACGTTTTTTATTTTCACATATTTTATTAGTCAAACTTTTTTCAAATATTTTACCATAATATTTTTTTAAAATTTTTACGTATTTTAACATTATCTTAATAATAAAATGACATTATTTTAATTTTTAAATTTTTTTAAAGAACATAACAACCTATTTAACAAATTGATAAAAAATGATAATATTTTAATCAATAATGTTTAGATTATTTCAAATTTCACAATTATAATAATAACTAATTATAATTAGTTACATGAAATATTTAACTATTTACTTGTAGTTATAATGTAATGCTACATTGTCTATTTACTATGCAATATGTTCTAGTTAAATTTCTCACTAAAACTTTCATAGAAAATCTCATAAATTTATTTAATTAAAATTTTATAATTTAAATTAAGTTTTATGTTATTATTATAATTAAATAATTTTAATAATAAATTTATAGATAACATAAGGTTACATTAAGGTCCTAGAGTCAACATTATTATGTGTGTAAGCTCAAAGGCCACAAATTAACACAGAGAGACCACTAAGAGTCTCAAATAAAAGTACCACCATAATAATGTGTTTTCTACTTAGACGCAACCATAACTCTCTAATTAGAATCTTTTAAAGTATTATCAACTTTTATTCTTTAACCATGTCCATATACTTCATCCATATGATTTCAAGATATAATAAATAAACAACCACGGGTCCTAATCACAACACTAATGCACGTGCCACTCCACAAGTACTTAAAAATCTTTAAATCACTTAATGTCTTTACAACACCAATTACAATTCTAATAATTTTCTGCAAATCTTTTGTTACACAATTTAATTATCGTTCATGTCAAATACATGCATTAATAAGATTTAGATAATTTCAATTAAGATTTTACTTGAAAAATATTTAATTAAGTATTAATTAAATAAATAATATTTTTAAGTTATTTTTGGTCATTTTTTAGAATTAATTATTTTGAATTTTCATAGTTATTTAATTACCTTATTTTTCAATATCATTTTCTTAAATTCTAAAATTTATTTCAAGAGATGTATAAGGTATTTTAAGTTGATTCTTTTACAAAAATTATAAAATATAATTATATTCCATAATATATTAATTTTTTATTTTTCTAAAACTTTTAAGTGTGAAATGACCATTTTGCCTTTGATTTATTTATTTTGACTAAACTGCTCATAATTAGCACATGTTAAATCCAAAAATTATTTTATCTTTAAATATGGATTTATTAAATTTATTGTACTCAAAATTAACTATTTTAATTATGATTAATTTTCATTAGGGAGAAATTACAATTTACCCCCAGTTAACCTAATTTTTATATTAAGTCTCAAAACTACTTTGTCATAGTCTATTTTTAACCCAGTATTTTTCTTAAACTTACTAACTCATCATCAATGACTTTAATCATAAAAATTAATTTAATCATGCTATATTAAAGCCTGGAAACTTTGTTCAAGTCACTGCCGCAATCAAAGTCCACATTCCACTTTAGTTTTCTTAGTAAAAACTCCCATTAAATCCAGTATTTTGAGTCTTTCAAAGGCTCTATCTAGAGTCTTGAAATTTTGGTCTCATGTGAAATATTTTATTTTTAAATTTGAAAGCATATGGAAGGATAAAAGGTAGCAGCTTCTGAATTCAAATAACCAAATAACAACAAAAACATATATTTACATCAAAAGATGTCATATAATCATGAAAAGACAACCAACATTAACAAAGAACATAAATATATACTGTCATAATCTCGCGTGCATGAGAGTTTTGGAATTGAAAAAAAAAATTGTTTGTATATAAAATGGTTTCACTAATTGGTCTTAGGATGGAATTGTTGCCACGCAGTGAAGGGAAAGTGGAATACCTCTGTCATCCTATTTCTAGTCTATCCAACCATTCATTCATTTATTAAAAGGTCAAATTATTTTTCTACCAATTTCATCAGCTATTTACGGTCATCACGATAAGTGGTTTGCGATCGATATTGCTCACAAGCAGGTGATTTTGTCCCTTCCATCGTGGGTGAGTGTTCTGTGATGTCTATCGTCTTATTACGGATCCTTGATCATTTCACTATCGTGTTTGTCGATGCCAAGTGTTGGGGTCAATCCCCCATAAGTTGAACTTGCCTTTGCATGTATTTGGCATATCAACTAGTGAAAGGTAAATGGGAAAAATGGTTTAAATTTTTCACAGATGGAGTCAATACTCTTCTTTAGGGCTTACATGGTCCAGTGTGGAGTCGATTGATAGTGATTTGGTTGCTCATTCCTCAAGTATCAAGGTAGTCACACTACAAGAAATTAATACATTAGTGATCCAATTTTTGTTACCAATAATTAATATTTTTAAAATTAGATTGATTATTAAATTGATCAAGATATTGTTTTCATATTTAATAATTCAACTGTAATTGAATGATATTAATAAAATAATAATAATTAAATAATTTATAAAATAATTTTAAATAAATATAATATTATATAACTTTATAAGATTCAAAATTAAAATAAACATAATTTTACAATTTTTAAATTAAAATATACATAAGTTCTAAATCAAACATACCATAACACTTAAATCTTAATTTAATAAAATACAATAATATTTATTGATAATAAAAAGTTTACATTTAGAAAAATAAATAAAATAAAAAATTATAAAAAATTAAAATATAAATATTATAAATTAATATAGATAAATAAATTATATGCCTTATATGAAAAATAATTGATAAAATAATTTATATCTATTTGAAATCTTTATTTATATATATATATATATATATAATTTTACCGATTCTTAATCATTCATTCTCACTAATTTTGAAATCATCTAATTTTTTAAAGTATTTGGTTTGACCAGAAGATCAGTTCTTTGTTAAATCAATTAAATCGATTAATCTAATCTTATTTTGATAATTATGCTAACGACAATATTTGTCACTCTAATACTAGCGTCACATAAATTTTAGACATAAATTTTAAAAAATTACATGCAAATCATTTCATTATTATTGTTAAATTTTTTGTTATTTTAAAGTGTCTTTTGTAAAGGATCTAATGCTCAAGTTAAAAATTGGCAAAGTAATATGGCATTAATTTGTATATATGTATTTGCGATATGACATGATTAGTGGCTCTCTTACATCAAAAGAGGCATATCAAAACATGAAGATAGGTAAATGACTCAAACTATGTGGGATGTGAAGCTAAGGTTGATTAACTCATTTAGGTCACTTTTGCAAACATTATTTTAAAATGTGTGTAACAAAACAAATTACTATATGACACGAATTCGCAAGTCAAATTACAATGATAATTAGCAATTTAGTGTCATGTAATTTATTTTATTAAAAAAATAAGTTAATTAAGAATGTGACGTACAAGTCCAAGCAGAACAAAAATGAGATTATAAATTGTAACTAGAGTTTAACTAAAGTTACAATCACAAATTGTATTTAATCTATGAGGTAACTTATAAAAAGAAAGTGACATAAAGTTACAATCATGAATCATAATTTCAAGCCATGTAATATGACTCTTTTTTTTTTTTCTTTCTGAATTAAGCAAAAAAAAAAAAAGTATATAAAATACCAAGATGAAATTGTTATTCACGACAGTTTTATCGATGACGCTTAAGTGATATGTCATGTGTTAAAACTTTCAATTTGGACTAGCAATAGTCATAACAATCTTGTGTTGATAATTTGTTTTGTAACATATCAATAGTTGTTTTGTTTTATTTTATTGTAAAAGATCATGATGCGTTAAGTTAGATATCGATCATACTAGTGATTTGATCTGGGATGTGTGCAAAAGCAGACTTTTGGCTAGGACGGAGACTAAAGCTAGCCGAACTTAACACATATGAGTTATGACTAAACCTAGATCATGTGCGTAACAGCTTTTATATTAAAAAATGTGTTACAACGTGAAAATTTAATTTTGTCCATCAGAACGTGCTGAAATCATGGTGAAACTGGTTCATGTCCTGCCTCTAAAAAATAGACCCTCCCCCGTTTTGTCTAATAGTAATTTGCAATGAAAACAAGCAAGCATGGTCTCTCGTGCTGATTTTTTTTATTTATTTAATTTCTTATTTTCTATGTGGGTCACACTCCCAAGAGGAAGAAAATTGCGATCGATTTAGATCTTAAAGAGAGGAAGCTAGTTCACAAAGATGGCAAAATTGATTTGGCAGAAACTGTAACAGTCATTGTAGGTGGCTGCAAAGGACAGAATGCCCCTCCAGATTTGTTCACTTCGGAAAGTGACATGCACATAATTACCTGCTGGCACATGAGAGAGTACTCACAACACCGTCTCTATCTAATACCTTTTTTTTTTTCATACTCTTTTGTTAATTAAACTTCAAGTCTAAGTAGTTTAAAAATAAAACCTACAAAGTAGATAATAAGATTCACATGTTTAATAAAAATCTACACAAATTTCATCCTATAAAAAAAAAGAAAAAGTTCGTGGAAGAGTGAGTGTAGTCACCACCGACAATGCAACAAATCAAACTCGCACATTCTTCCCTGTGTTGTGTAAGTGTAATAATAACTCTTAATTCATTTCACCACATTATTATCACTTCTGAAATAAAGGTTGACTCACCAGGCTTTTCTTGCAACCCTCTTAAATTCGGATTATCATATTCAAACCAAGCCGCGCCATGAATTTTATTCCTAAATTTCACATTATAATGAAATAAAATCATTTTTTGTGGCGAGGGAGGTTTTCCAATACTTTTAATTTCGAAACCCTGCAACAAACCCATTTGCCATAAATTCCCTCACCTGCCCATTCAACCATTACATTCTACACTATTTATTCCCCCTTTTTTTTCTTTCTATAAACATAACATAGTTTTCCCAATGGCTTATACTTCAACGAAAGAGTTATCTCGAACAGTACCAACACTTGCATCCACTATCACACTCATCTTCTTCTTTGTGGTTTTTCCAAACCTGTGTGCCTCACTTGGTAACACTAACACCGTGCGGTCGGAGTTGCTGAAGGTTTCTCCTTCTGAATTTGCTGGGACAGTGAAAATTGTCGTTGATGTGTTGCAAGATGTTACCTCTATTCTCTCTGAGTTTGGTTCTGGTTTTGGCGATTCGCGTCTTTCTAATGCTGTTTCTGATTGTCTTGATTTGCTTGACATGTCCTCTGATGAGCTTGATTGGTCTGTCTCTGCCACCCAGAGTCCCAAAGGTAGCATTTTCCTGTTAAAAACTTTGTGCAGCTAAAATGCATTCTTTTCATCATTTTCATTAACCTTTCTTCTTCTTAACCTCTTGCCAAGCTACAGGGTACTTATGCTTTAAATATGTTGATTTGTTGGGTCCAATTAGAAAATCAAATAAGATATTAATCCAAAATTTTCAGTTTATTCACCAGTGATAGTTGAAAACTAAAGATTTCAGCTCATAATTTGGTCAACCATGACGTGATTTCACCATTAGGATTTACAGTTGCATTATTTCATTTGGCATCAACAAAAATTGATGCTCAATATAGTATGCAATCATTTATATATATATATTTTTTTTATTTTTATCATACATGCATGCATTTTGCAAGGTAAAAATAGTAATTTGGTATTTAACTTATTCTATTTTTTCAGTTTATTTTTCTAATTTTTTAACTTTGTTTTGATTGTTTATTTTTTGTTAAGTTTTTAATGGGTCGAATATGTCAATTATTACAGATTTTGACTGTTCAAGGCGGATTTATTTATTTCAATTGTGACAGTTTTTATTATATATATTAGAACAAAATAAAGCCTAACAAAAGATATGTAGTCAAAATAAAATGAAAAAAAAAAGAGTTAAAAACCAAATGGCGAGATCAAAGGATCAAATAAAGGTATATTTAATTTTAAAATTAAATAGATAATTTTTTCTTTTCATAAACTTTTATTTAAAAAATGTTTAAGGCTTTAGGATATGTTTGAGTAAGTTCCGTATTTCTAAAAAATAAAAAAAAATGAAA
>JAMLFT010001923.1:0-28017 GCA_026544285.1 Pachyrhizus erosus | reverse complement strand
TTGTTTAAATTATTTTAATTATAATATTTATATAATTTTATGAAATAAAAATAGATAAAAAAATACTTTTAAAATTTCTTCGTCAATTGAATAAAAATTTTCTGCTCATATATTTTCAAAATTTGTTCGTCAATTGTATAAAAATTTTTTGCTCACACTTCTTTTCTATATTATTATAAAGATATTTTTTTTAATTATCATAATTACAATATTTATATAATTTTATGAAATAAAAAATAGTTAAATAATTTTTTCCAAATTTTTACACTCAATTGAATAATTTTTTTTTCAGACTTATTTATTTTTTATTATAATAAAGATATTGGTCCTAATTATCTTAATTATTATATTTAAATAATTTTAAAATTAAAAAATAAATAAAAAAATTTCTAAATTTTTTTCAATTACATAAAAAAAAATTCTTAGATTTTTTTATTTTTTATTATTACAAAGATATATTATTGTTTAAAAAAATTAAATTGTAACTTATTTCAACATAAAAAATCTCTTAAAAAGAATGAACATGAAAATTTATGAATGTACCTCCCAGTAATATTTTGTCTTTTTCTATACTTTTAACGTCACCACCAACTAATTTCCAATATTCTATTATTGACTTTATTTTTTATAAGATGGAATAAAGCTTTAATATATTTATTATCCATATCGAAATTTTACTTACTAAATTTAAAAATTCATATTTAATGTTTAATTTTTTTTGGCTTAAATATATCTAAATTATTTTTTTTTATTAAAGATAAAAATAAAAAATAAAATTAATAAAGATCAAATACAAAATTTAGATATTAATTATAGATTAAAAATATAATTATGTAAAAAAAGTATTTATATTCCAACTCAATCATTTGTTATTGTTTATCAAGCCACTTTTTTTATTTGCTTAGGGAATCCATCATGCAGCACGCATTATACAATCATGGTCTAAACAATAATGAACAATTAGAATTATTCTTATCATATTGCGAGTTACAAGATATGTATTATTCCTGCCATGCATACTGCAATTTTCATTTCCCTTTCAGCTTGGAAACACTGGTCCATTTTGTTGTCTAAAAATCCTAAGTTACATCCAATAATTTCACGAAGTTCAAGACTCACAATGTGGTCCATTTTGAAAATATATTGCAAAGTTAATGAGAGGGACCTACATGTAATTTTGAGGGTACCACCCCCAAAATTCTATACTTTTCTTTGTATTGTATTATATATATTTAAAAAATAGTTAATATTTTTTAGGTATAGTTATACTCTTCACTTGTGATAGTGGGAAATTGGTCTTGATCATTTTGTTTAAATTTAATTCCATAACTTATGTAAAGGAAAATGTGAAATGTTACGCTACAGAAAGTTTTACATCAAGAGACAAACCATGATTTCCGTCAAAATCACGCTGTATATTTTTTGAATTGTTGCAATAAGATTCCTTTATTATTTTCCCCCCACTAGTTTTATAAAATATAAAATAGTACAAAGACAACCACTCTGTCTTTCCCACAAGTTCTTTTTTTTTTTTTTTAATTTAAAAAAAAAATAAGAGTCTCACCCACCCACCCACTATCACTGAAAGACGACACGGATCATGTTGCAAAAAAAAAATCTTTTCATGGATTCTTTTGCCGTCTCTTTTGAATGGAAAAATACACATTCCAAGTCATACTTGACACCTAAAGAGAAACAAAATATAAAAATAATGCATAAAAAATTAAAATATATTAATAAAATATTTAAAATAATAATAAAAAATAATAATAATAAAATATGGCAATGCACCCCTCCTTTCTCATTATTTCATTTATTGATTTCCACTGCATCGTAGTCATAGATCGTCTTTATCCTTATCCTCAACATAAGAACACAACAAGCTAAGCTCAGCACTCTGATTTTTCCTACACACTCTCACTCACATTTGGCTCTTCTTCTTATGCTTCAAATCATGCATCCCCTCACTCTCTCAGTCGTCATGGTTATCTTTATTTGACCTGCAAGCCACCGTAATGGCATCCTCACAGCCCTGTTTCGCTTACTTTTTTCTGTGCCACGTCGCAAATATAGTCTCAGGCAAACTTGTATTATGTATACGTTCAATTGTTCATAGCATGTGAACACAAGCCATAGTGAACTTGAAGTGGTGAAAAACGTTGTAGGACACCGTCATTTTCTAACATCATCGCCAATCCAAAAAAAACTGTGAGTCTTTCCCTATTTAAGGATATATTGAGCATGTTGCAGGTTTTTTTTTTTTTTTTTTTTTTTAATATCGCACCTAAGCATAGAACGCTGAGGGGGACTTTGAGCCCCTACTTTGCTTGATATTTATTTATTTTCTTACTTTTGTTATTAGTTGATGTAAACATGATGTGTTGTTTCTTTACATTTTAGAACCCGTTAAAGGCTGCAAGCCTTTTGATCTCTCTTGCGTTCCTTTTTTAATTATATTTAAGTTGTATGCTTTTTCTTTTATTCAATTTTATTTTTATTTTTATTAGTTTTAGTCAAATCTTAATCTTATTTTTCTTAGTTTATTTTTTATGTCAAAAAATAGGAAGACCATTTAATTTGTTTAAAATTATTATTTTTTGTGCTCTTTTAATTTGTTTGTGATGCAAACTTCTTTTTAACCTAAGTGTTGCTTTGAACGTCTTATTAAAATCTTAAATCAATTGTTTAAATGTTTTAAAATATAAATTGCTTTATTAGTGATGATAATTTTATATCTACTTTATTGTTTTCTCAACATGAAAATTTAAGATTGTTAGTAATAATCATTTTAAATATATTGAAACTCAAATGAAAATGTAACTAGACAACCACATTAAAATGTAGGGACATATTTTAAAATTTATTTTATCACCATGTTCTTGGTACAAAATATCTACTAATTTTATCAATAATTAATTTTTATCAAAAAAATCTAATTGACCATCTTTAGTAGGTATTTTTTTTCCAATTATTTTTTTTTGTTTATTTACAAAGCTCAAATTCAATATCTAACTTAAGTTATTTGAGCTCAATTCTATTTGAACCAACATAATGTTGGTAAATTTTCAAATAATTTAAGAACGTAAAAAAGTTAGTTTGACCTAAAAAAACACACAAAAATATAAAAATTAAAAATATATTTAAATCTAAAACTTTAATATTTGTATGTGTGTTTTGACACATAAACAACTTACAATATAAAAGAATTTTATTTATATGTAATCATATTTTTAAAATAATATTATATTATTAAATTGTACACAATTTATACTAAATAATATAAAATAGTATTATTTAATATATTATAACAACTTACAATTTTTAAAATAATCAAATCATTAAATTTTATATTATTTATATTAAATAATACAAAATATTATAAAATTATTTATATATAATAAAATATTTTATTAAAATATCTATTTTCCTCATTTTGATCTAAAATATGATTTAGGGTTCTTCTCTTCATGTGGGAGAATTCTACATTTTTTAATTAAAATATAACTTTCAATGATAAAGTGTAGGACATTAAATGGTTCTAATTGATGTGCTTGTATTTGGAACAAGAACGGTCCTTTATGGAGGACATTTCTATGCTACCACAATTGCCTTAGGCATTTGTTATGTGGTACTTAATTGACAATAGGTTTCATGTTAAGAATTCAAATTGCCTTTGAATTATAGAATACTTTTTACTTACTAATGGAATTATAAGTCTATTCTCATAGCCTCACTTTCATTCAACTCTAAAATACTTTTGACATTTGTTTGCTAAAGATGCATTGTTTTTTGTTAAAGGAAGTTTCAATTGCCTCCTCTTATTTCAATAAAAGAAAAAGTATGCAAGGAGATTATGAAACAACAATTTTAAACTCAAGAGTCAAAGGCAAGGCATTTTGCAAATAAAATATATATTACTCTTCCTAATGATACAATTAGGCTAGTGCTTATTAATTAAACAACTAACCCTATTGGTGTGAAAATTTTGCTTAGTTAGTCGTGGGAATGATATTACACAAACAATTAATTCCCTTTCAAATGATTGACTCGAGAAGGGATTCTATTCTTTGATTAGGTTCATAGTCTACTCCAAAGAGTTTTCCAGTGGTTGTGTGACTTAAGAAAGGAATTATATATATTACTTGATTAGTTACCCTAGCTTTAGGATTTGTCTCTTTGGTTAAGCATGCACACTCTCATTTGTTGGCTAACAAATCCCCTTATATGTCAATGACTACATACCTTGGCTAGCAAATTTGATTAGCGATACTCTAATAATTTATATAGAAATTGGGGCATCATTTGATAATAAGCCATTAAGATCACAATCTTTTAATTCCAAAATCATACTAAGATTTCTTCCATTCAAAGAGTAACTAACAACATCCGTCGAACTTCTACCAAAGTTAGTTAATTTCTCAATACATTTGCAATATAGGGTCAACTTCGGTCATATTTCTAAATACATAATACATTGAAAATGAGATTTCAATTCAAAATCAAGAGGGAGGTTCAATCGAATATAACAATTAAAATGAAAGCAAAAATAGAATTAGAGTACAATAAATTCAAGAGACAACTCAAAGATCTAATGCTTTGACAAATCATTATAGTTCTAAAAAAGATAAAACAAATCCATGATCATCCATTTCAATTTGAAATCATGAGATAATAATCTCATATTCATTCATCAAAATTAGAAATATAACCATGATTTTGAATTAAGATGAATTCAAATATCATTTGAATTAAAACAAATAATTAATCATTCCTAACCCTAGTCCTAATTCAATTTCTCAAATCTAAACATAATCTTATATCTATTTAGAAAATTGAAAAGAAAATTAAAGAAAAAACATGATTCATAAATTCAAATGTGAAACATAGAGAACTTAAATTTACCTAAGCTTGGAAATCCTTGGATTGAAAATGTGATTAGTCTTTCATGATTATAGCCAAAGCAAGCTTCTTAATCAAAATAGAAATGAAAAAGAAGAAAATAAAATTTAGAGAGAAGATGAAGAGAGTGAAAAAGAATAACTACTACAATTAATTTTCAACTAAAATCTCATCTTTGATTTGTTACAATAACATGTGAATTTATAAGGTGTAACTAACTAACTAATCAATTAACTAACTTTTTCAAAAATTTTCTAAACATAAAATGCTTACAAAGTTATTGAGTCACTAACACACAATTAGGTCCAAAAGAAATACAAGTATATAATTTATAAAATATACAACATCTTAAAGTTTTATTTGACCTGTGCACAAAAAATTACAAAAATTAATAAAATTTAACATGCCAAAAACAAGTATCTCACTTTCTCTATGTATGTGTAATTTGTTTTTTGTATGTACTTTTTATTTGTATTTACAATTTTTTTCAACAATAAAATGCTAGCTTGCTTAACCAAAAAACAACAATCAATACCAATGTACTCTTACACTCTTTGAGACACCCCCACACTTATTCAAAAATCATTTTCAAAACAATTTCAAAGCTCCTTTAGTCCTTGAGGTTAAGGTGTTCCATGGTTTTTTGCTTTAAGACTTATAACGAACTATAAAATGAAAGAAAGACTTATATATGCATAAGGGGCTTAACAAAGGAAATAATGTAAGGTATCACCATTTGGCTAGAAGCTTAAAAGAAAAGAAGGCCTAGATCATCTCAATAACACATGTGCAACAAGAAGCATAAAAAGTGTCAAGGAAAAACCAATAGTAATATATCCAATACGAGTGAATTACACAAAGTAAGCAAAATAAGGCTCAAAACTCACAAGGGTAAAAATCTATCACAAATGAATTCACCATCAATTTGTCAAGCACTTATTAGACTAAAGATACAAAAATGTGTCCAAATCAAATCATGAAACCTCTCAACTAAGAATAGTTCATCAACTCAAAATTCATACAAATTAAGATGTCAATGAAAAATATGTAAGAACACCATCATACAACATGCAAAAGTAACTACAAACATAACTAAAATCATGTAAAAATGACTAAGACACATATGAAAGTTAAACTAAGAACATCAAAAGCTACAATCAAAATCAAACACTTTTCCCTAACACTTAAATCACACATTGTTCTTAATGTAAGTGAATCATATAACAAGACAAGTGCAAAGAAAGTAAGGGAGAAACTCCCTCATCAAGGTGCAAATATTTTCACTTTCAAAAAGGTAGGCTTTGTTAAAGAGATGTCCTCTTAATGTTCTTCTTTCACTTTAAGACTCTCACGAAAACTCTTATGTTAATGCCCGTTAACCTTCCAAGTCTTCCTAGTAGCCTCATCCATAATCACTACTAAACCATAAGAAAATACTTTAGTAATAATATAAGGAGAACCATTCCATCTTGAATGAAGCTTACTGGATATGATAGTTGAAACTAAAACAAACACGTAATAACAAATAAAATATAAATGCAACTAAAACTAAAAAAATCAAAAACTAAAGAACACCTAAGGTTCATTCCACATTCCACACATAATTTTTGGCATCACTTTTCAAATTTGCAAACTAAAAAAAATCAAAAACTAAAGAACGCCTAAAGTAGTTTTGTTTTTTTCTTTTCTCATCTTTTTCTCCTTCTCTTTTTTGAGAAAACTGTCCACTTTCCATGAATATATAGTTTTATTTTCTTAAATGGTTTTATAGTGAGAACTTAAGAAAATTCTTATAATAGAGTATTTCTTATTGTTTACTAAAACTCTGGCCATGTTTTGTACTTTTACATTCACAAGTGTATCTCTTTTATACCTTTTTTACACTAAACTAATAAAGGACTACTAAATGTTAATCAATTGGATTTGGATTAATATTTTTCTCCTATAGGAATATTGGTCCTAACAATATTACATAGCTTAGCTTGTCCTCATATTTTCTTTCTAATTTTAATGTCATTTGTGTGGCAAAATTATACACATTATGATATTTAGTTATACTTAAATAAGTACTTAGTTCTTGTAAAATGAATGTAATTTGAATTTAGTTTATGTAAAAAATTTCTTTTATTTTAATTTTTCAAAAACTAAAATAATTAGTTTTGGACTTTGCTATTATGTATCACTCATAATTGCTTGTGTTTAATAGAAGATAAAATAATCATTTAAGGTGACATCCGTTGGTATATGTGGTACCATATTAGCAGGTGATTATGACAAATGGAAATCAATAAATAAATTTTTAGAGAACAAAATCAGAATTTGAATATTTTATAAGAATTAAAACTAGTGATTTTAAATTTAAAATGCTACAAAAAAATTATAGTGATCAAAATCAAAATTTATTCATTTTACATATACTAACAATATATTTAAACTTATTTAGATGGTATTGTAATTGTACATTTATTTATTTAATATATTTAATACATATTTTTTTCACACAACTATCATTATTTTACAAATTTTACCATCCAAGTTTTTTTTTACATTTTATCATCATGTTTTACAATTTTCAAGCATTTTACAAATTTGTTAAATGTGCAATGAAGTTTTGATGTGTTCCTAGAAAATGATGTTGTTACCAGCATGATCGTAAAATATGAAAAAAAATAAAAAATATATATATAATAGTAAAATACACAAAGTTTTCATCTTCTATGCCATTTTTCTTAAATTCACCACTTTTTCTCGGTCTTTATTACAATCTATATATATAGTAAAGGAAATTTCAACAAACATTGACATTGATCGAAGTTTTTATTGTATAAAAATCACTGCTCATATATATATATATATATATATATTCACAATTGTAAATTAAGAATTAAATTGTTTGCATTAATGATTTTTAATGTACATTTATATAATTTAAAATAATTTTAATAATCTTTATATTAAATAATAACATGTCATTTATTATGAAACATTAATAATTAAATTTTATCTTTGCTAATTTTGATATTCAGTAATAACATTAAATGTTATGTTTTTTATTTATATACATTTTTAAAATTTAATTACTTTAAAATATATTTAAAAAAATTGATTTTATAAATACGTAGTTAAATTAAAAATAATTTGTAATATGTAATAATTAAGGATATAAATTAATAAATAAGTTATTATGTATATATATATATATACTTTATTTTTAATTTAGTTAAGGATATACAAGGATATACGTTTTGATTTTGGTATTTATAAGATATTTTATTTGTTTTACATTCTTTTGAAATTTAAAATTATTGTTTAGCATTTTAAAATGAAATAATTTTGTACCAGTTAATTTATATGTTTAGAATTTTTTTTAGATTTAAAATATAAAAAATATAAACTAAATTAATAATTAAATAAAAAATATTTTTAACAAAGATCTGAACCATTACATTAATCTAATGGTACAAAATAAAAGAAAGTCACCAAAGTCAAAGTCGCTGAATCCCTTGTCATAACGAACTCTCCCACTAACAGATATTAACAAACATCTGACAACATCTGTCAAATTCAAATCTGTTTTATTTGCTGAATGTTTTGCATATGTAAGATTCAGGAAAAAGTTGTAGCCGTAGTAGGAATCAAAAAAACAAGAAGGCGTCAATTGTTAAGGGAGCATGGACCCGGTTGCCACTGTGGCTGCTGAAAATGCACTGCAAATTGGAGGAGGTGTGATCCAACGACATGTGGGCTACATATTTAAATACAATGACAGATTTGAAGAGGTGGAAAAATACATTGAGAAGCTGGATGATGCTAGGAAAAGGGTTCAAAATGAAGTTAATGATGCGAAAATGAAAGGAGATGAAATTGAAGATGACGTTCAGCATTGGTTAAAACAGGTGGATGAGAAGATAAAAAAATATGAAAGATTTATTAATGATGAACGCCATGCACAGACAAGGTGTTCCATTAGATTGATCTTTCCAAATAACTTGTGGTTGAGGTATCGGTTTGGTAGAAATGCTACAAAGATGGTAGAGGAAATCAAAGCAGATGGACATTCGAATAAAAAGTTTGATAAAGTTTTTTATCGGGTGGGTCCATCGATGAATGCTGCTTTGTCAAATACTGATTATATAAGCTTTGAGTCCAGACATGAAACTATGGGGAAGATCATGAAAGCATTGGAAGACTCTAAAGTTAACATGATTGGAGTTTATGGGGCTGGTGGTGTGGGTAAGACCACTTTAGTCAATGAAGTTGCTAAGCAAGCTCAAGATAAGAAGTTGTTCAACACAGTGGTTATAGCACATATCACAAGAAATCCTGACATTAAAAAGATTCAAGAACAAATTGCTGAGATGTTAGGAATGAGATTGGAGGAGGAAACTCAGATTGTCAGAGCAGATCGCATTCGAAAGAGGTTAAAGAAAGAAATGGAGAACACCCTTATAATCCTAGATGATCTCTGGGATAGATTGGACTTGGATAGGTTGGGGATTCCATTTAGTGATGATGATGATGGAGGCCAAAAGGATGTCAAGGATATATCTGATTTTGGTCACAATGAGATTGAAAAAAAAGAGTTTTCTGTCAATTTCAATCGGATGAAAAAAGAAAAGTTATCTTCTGATTTCAATAAGATGGAAAAAGAGAACTTATCTGGTGATCACAAAGGATGCAAAATTCTTCTAACATCTAGAATTAAAGTAATATGCAATCAAATGGATGTGCCGGAGAAATCAACTTTCTTGGTAGGAGTCATTGATGAAAAGGAGGCAGAGGCTTTGCTTAAGAAAGCCGCTGGAATTGGCGACACGAATTCTGTGTTTGGTGGGAAAGCTATTGAAATTGCCCAAATGTGTGCTGGATTACCTATAGCATTAATTTCCATAGGAAGGACACTGAAAAATAAGAGTTCCGTTGTATGGGAGGATGTTTGTCAACAAATTAAAAGACAAAGTTTTACAAAAGGGCAAGAATCTATTGAGTTCTCTGTGAAGTTGAGCTATGACCATCTAAAAAATGAGCAGCTTAAGCGTATTTTTCTACATTGTGCTAAAATGGGAAGTGATGCTTTGATTATGGACTTGGTGAAGTTCTGTATTGGTTTGGGATTGCTTCGAGGAGTCCACACAATTAGAGAAGCGAGAAATAGAGTAAATGCATTGATAGAAGAGCTAAAAGAATCAAGTTTATTGATGGAAAGTTACTCCCCTGACCGCTTCAACATGCATGACATTGTGCGTGATGTTGCTCTTTCAATATCATCCAAAGAGAAGCATGTACTTTTCATGAAAAATGACATACTCGATGAGTGGCCTCACAAAGATGAACTTGAAAGGTACAGTGCTATATATCTACACTATTGTGATATCCAGGATGGGCTTCCTGAGACTATATCCTGTCCTAGACTAGAAGTCTTACATATTGACAGCAAAGATGATTATTTGAAAATACCAGATGACTTTTTTAAAGATATGATTGAACTCAGAATCCTGATATTGACTGGTGTTAACCTTTCATGCTTACCTTCTTCGATTAAATTCCTCACAAAACTGAGAATGCTTAGCTTGGAGAGATGCACTCTTGGAAAGAACTTATCTATCATTGGAGAGTTAAAGAAATTGCGAATTCTTACTCTTTCAGGATCTAATATTGAAAGTTTGCCCATTGAATGTGGGAAATTGGATAAGCTGCAATTTTTTGACCTAAGCAATTGCTCAAAACTAGGAGTAATACCTTCCAATATCATATCAAGGATGAACATTTTGGAAGAGTTTTATATAAGAGATAGCTTGATTCTATGGGAGGCTGAGGAGAATATCCAAAGTGAAACTGCTAGCCTTTCTGAGCTGAGGCACTTAAATCAGTTACGAAATCTGGACATACACATCCGGAGTGTTACCCATTTTCCGCAGAACTTGTTTTTTGACAACTTGGATAGTTACAAGATTGTCATTGGAGAATTCAAAATGCTTCCCATGGAAGAATTCAAAATCCCTGACAAGTATGAGGTAGTGAAATTTTTGGCATTGAACCTAGAAGATGGTATTGACATTCATTCTCAAAAATGGATTAAAATGTTGCTCAAAAGTGTTGAATATTTGCTGCTGGGAGAACTCAATGATGTTCAAAATGTTTTCTATGAATTAAATGTTGAAGGATTTCCAAATTTGAAACATTTGTCCATTGTAAACAATTATGGAATTCAATACATTATCAAGTCAATGGAGTTGGCTTTTCCCAAATTGGAGTCCATGTGTCTTTACAAACTA
Organism: Pachyrhizus erosus; assembly: GCA_026544285.1. Classification (NCBI taxonomy): domain Eukaryota; kingdom Viridiplantae; phylum Streptophyta; class Magnoliopsida; order Fabales; family Fabaceae; genus Pachyrhizus; species Pachyrhizus erosus. The sequence goes on along the minus strand of JAMLFT010001923.1, from coordinate 16,843 downwards.
GAGAATTTGGAGAAAATATGTGACAATCAGCTTACAGAAGCCTCTTTCCGCAACTTAAAAACCATCAAGATTAAAACTTGTGGTCAATTGGAAAACCTTTTTCCACTTTCCATGGTCAGACTACTCACCATGCTTGAAACAATTGAAGTGTGTGATTGTGATTCTTTGAAGGAGATTGTTTTTGTTGAAAGACAAACTCATCTTGTTAGTGGTGACAAGATTGAGTTTCCTGAATTACGATCTTTTAAATTACAATCTTTACCAGCATTTACTTGTTTGTATACCAATGATAAGATGCCTTGTACTGCACAATCTTTGGAAGACGATGCGCCAAACATGAACGAAGATAATACTACTGAAGTTAGGCAAGGTGCCATGGATGCTTGCCTTTCACTCTTCAATGAAAAGGTATGTAAAAAATATTATCATAAATGTGTCTCTTACTGCATTCTAAAATCTTTAGTGTTTATTTCGGTACGTTATTCCTCTAAAAGAAGTAAGAAATTGTGCTCTTTTAAGTCTTGCCAGTTCTCTTTGGCACATTAATTTTTGAAAATCAAAATCAGTTACTGTTGAGACATTAATTATGAGCTCTTACAGGTTTCAATTCCCAAATTGGAATGGTTGGAGTTGTCCTCAATCAACATCCAGAAGATATGGAGTGACCAATCCTGGCATTGTTTTCAAAATTTGCTTACATTGAATGTGGCAGATTGTTGTAATTTAAAATATTTACTTTCATTCTCCATGGCTGGAAGTTTGGTGAATCTTCAAAGCCTTTCTGTAAGTGCATGTGAAATGATGGAGGATATATTTCGTCCAGAGGATACGGAGGTGCGTGGATTCATTTAATTGAATTTGAATCTAATCATTTGTTGTTTAATTATATTAGTTGCTAAGGTATTTTATTTGATCACCTAACAACCGCTTTTTCCTGCAGCAAAATATTGACGTTTTCACTAAGTTGAAGACAATGGAAATAATCTGCATGGAGAAACTTAATACAATTTGGCAACGCCATATTGGTCTTCAGTCCTTTCACAGTTTGGATTCTTTGATTATAAGAGAGTGCCACAAGCTTGTTACCATTTTTCCAAGTTATATGGTGCAAATATTTCGGAGCTTTCAAAGCTTGACCATTACTGATTGCAACTTGGTGGAAAACATATTTGACTTTGGAAACATTCCACAAACTAGTGATAGGAATGAGACGAACTTGCATGATGTATATCTAGAAGCGTTGCCAAATTTGGTACATATATGGAAGCATGACACCGGTGAAATGCTGAAATATAATAACCTGCAAAGCATAAGTGTTGATGGGAGTCCAAATTTAAAATATCTCTTTCCACTTTCTGTTGCCAATGACCTAGAAAAACTGGAACTCCTTGAGGTATGTGATTGCTGTGGAATGAAGGAGATTGTTGCTTGGGACAAAGGTTCAAAGGAAAATGCTATGATCATCTTTAAGTTTCCTCAACTAAAGGTAGTATCATTACAATCATCATTTGAACTAGTGGGTTTCTACCGGGGAACTCACACTTTAGAGTGCCCATTATTAAAAGATTTGTCGATAGTCAATTGTTGCAAGCTGGAAGGGTTGAGTACAGAAATCACAAATTCACAAGTGAAGCCAATTGTTTTTGCTACAGAAAAGGTACATAATAAAAAGCGTGAATTATGTCTCACTAAAGGATGTGAGAAAGAGATTATGTCTTTTATTTCTTATACAAAATAACACATTGAATATCATGTTGCAAGTATTTTACTTTTTATGTAAAATAACTACAGAATAGGTTCCTAGTATGCTTTGATTCTGATAAATCTTTTTGTTTATCTTCTTTCAGGTGATAAACGACTTGGAAGATATGACAATGAGCTTGAAGGAAGCAGAGTGGTTGCAGAAATACGTCGTTAGTGTGCACAAAATGCACAAACTACAAAAACTTGTCATGTTTAAATTGAAGAATGCTGAAATCCTCTTTTGGTTTCTTCATAGACTTCCCAATTTAAAAAGGTTAGTATTGGTATCGTGTTCAATGAAAAGGATTTGGGCTGCTGCAAGCCTCATATCACGTGAAAAAATAGGTGTTGTTCTGCAACTTAAGCAGTTAGAATTAAGGAAATTGTTGTCTTTAGAGGAGATAGGCTTTGAGCATGATCCGCTTCTTCAAAGGGTAGAGCGTTTAGTCATTCGTGGATGTATGAAATTGTCAAATTTAGCATCGTCCTCTGTATCTTTCAGTTACATAACACATTTGGAAGTGGTGAATTGTAGATCAATGAGGAATTTAATGACATCCTCCACTGCTAAAAGCTTGCTTCAACTCACAACAATGAAAGTAAGCTTATGTGAAAAGATTATGGAAATCGTTGTAGAAAATGAAGAGGAAAAAGTACAAGAGATTGAGTTTAAACAATTAAAATCTTTAGAATTGGTGTCTCTACAAAATCTCACTAGTTTTTGCAGTTCGCAGAACTGTGAGTTCAAATTCCCATTACTGGAAAATTTAGTAGTGAGTGAATGCCCTCAAATGAGAAAATGCTGTAGAGTCAAAAGTGCTCCAAACTTAAAAAAAGTACATGTTGTAGCCGGAGAAAAAGACAAATGGTATTGGGAAGGTGATTTGAATGGCACTCTAGAAAGACATTTCACAGATCAGGTATGTATTAAAGTATATAAAAGGTTTTTTACATTGTTACTTTATTTAATAATAGATTGTCATTTAGAATGAAATTGCATACTTTTTTATTAATTAATTCAAATGTTATATTTAGTGTTATTTCTAATTGATCCATCTTATAAAAAAATTTACATTAATGGTATGTTAAAATTTATTCTTAATTTAAAAATCATATATAAAATTATTTTTATTTGATTGACAATATAACTTTCTTTACTCTAATGTAACAAAATTAAACCCATAATATGTTTAGAAAATATTAAAGAAAATTGAAATTTAATGTGATAGCCAGAGATATCTCAGGTAATGAGGCACATATAGTTTTCCGCAATTAAAAGTTAATCTAAGTGGTACACCATGTCATAAACAAGTGGTCTTAATTATAATAAAGCTTGAAATATCTTTAACGAGCATTTTAATCTCTATATTTATATGTAATTATTTAATTATAAAAAAATTACTTAACTATATTCTTTTAATAAATTTAATTAATATAAAAATATTAAAAAATATTTAATTTGATTTAAATTTGAAAATGATAGTATATATAATAAAATTTTAAAGGCAACGGAATTTGTTAGAGGTTAAAAAGAAATATAATTTGAATATGAATAAAATTTAAAAAAAATTATTATAATTTAATAAATTTTATTATAATTTGAATATGAATATCATAGTAACAGTAATTAATACTATTAAGTTAAATTTAAAAAAATTATTATAATTTAAAATAAAATATGATTTCATTCAAATTTAAAGATAATAGTGTGCTCATGATAATAATAAGACTTAAGTATGAAATTAGTTCTTGCAAAATAGTATTTTTTTAGTTTAATTCTTGGTTATTAAAAAACTATTATTTTTATTCATTCTCTACTGTTAAGTAATCTTTTTATTTGTTTCTATTATTCTTTAAATGATGTCGTACCAACGATTTTGATAATTTAGTGACTTATTACATCATCAAGAAATATTAATTATATTTTTAAAAATAACATCAATAACAACATTAAATTGGTTAATGAAAAATTTAAAAACACAATTTGACAAAAAAATTACATAATTGTCTTGCTAATCTTTTTATTATGTAATAAGTCATTAAAATATTAAAGTCGTTGTTACAACAATATTTAATGTTGTTATTTAATAGTGAAGACTAAAACAAAAAAAATAATCTATAAAGAACCATATTAAAACAAAAAATTCTTAAGAACAAAAACCAAAAATGTATTATTTTTTAGGGATCAAATTAATTTTTAAGCTTAATAATAACTTAAGTATGAAATAAAATTGTAAAAGCTTTTTTTTAACATTCTTATAAATTTTATGAGAATATCATATCTAATGAAGAGAAAAGAAATAATGCATAGTGAGTTAAATGAGAGTGTGATAAAAGTAAGAGTCTCACAGACCAATGTAAGTATTTTCTATGGTTAATCAATTCTTTATTCAATTTTATTATGCAATTAAATATGGTTGAGAGGTATTTGAGAGGTCAGATTTCACTAAATGATTAAGAAAATTAATCATATTTTAATTATCATATTTCAAGTATTATGAAGGATAAAAACGTAGTTAAGAGGTGAGATTTATTAACAAAGATTAATCATTAATAAAATTAGTAGATGTTTCATACCAATAACATGGTGATCTAAATAAAAAAAATATATCACAAATATAATGCATTGATATTAATGTGTATTTAAAAAATTATTTACTCATCTTAAATGAAAAAAAGTTGATTAAAATACATTTTGGTCCCTTGTTTTATTTTAGTTTAATCTCTTAAGTTTAAAAGATTTAACTTTAATCCTTAAAATGTTTATGTTAGTCGAAACTGTCAATGTTTTATATTAATAATATTAATAGTAATTTTGGTTGATTTCGCAAACATCCATCCAATATGACATCTCTTAATTTATTATGTGTTATCAAGTTGATCTAGTTAATATTATGAAATGACAAAAGCAAGAATTTGGTTTCAAGATACAATTTAAAAGACTAGAGTAAATTTTTAAAATTTAGCTGGGACCAAACTAAAAAAAACATAAAAATGTATTTTATCCTTGAAAGTTCAAGCACATTTTATTTTATAAAAAAATATATATTTAAACTCTCATAAATTTTTAATTTTTATGTTTGATCTCTATTAATTTTTTTATTAGTCCTTCAAAAGTTTACGAATTTACATATGGTCAAAACAAAAAAAAAAAGATTTTATTTTTGTCATTATCTTAAATGTTTTTGAAATATTTTTATCATTTTCTTTTGGTGTCTTAATTTTTTTTTATCACAATCATATTTTTAATGAGATAGTGGTAACTAAAGTTAACAAAATCAATGTTTTAATCAGGATCAAAATATTAATAAAAAAATTTATGGGAGAATAAAAAAAAATTATAAAGATCAGATTCAAAATTCAAAAATTTATTAGATATCAAAAATATATTTAAGTCGAAAATTGTGTTTGACCTCTAAGATTTCTAGTTTTCTTTTTTCTTTGGAGTAACTAAATCAATATTAATTTTTCAAGCGATTTTTATGTAGTGTTTCTTGCTGTACATAGTTTCCATACATTGACTTTGAGTTTTGATGCTATTAAGGTTTCTTTCGAATATTCAAAGCATAAGATACTTGTCGATTATCCTGAGATGAAGGGTGTTCGGAATGGCAAACCAGCTTTTCCAGACAATTTCTTTGGCAGTTTAAAGAAATTAGAATTTGATGCAGCAAGTAAAACAGATATTATAATTCCATCTCATATACTTCCTTACTTGAAGACCTTAGAAGAATTGAATGTACATAGCTGCGATGCAGTACAGACAATACTTAACATAGACGACCGCCAGGCCAAGAACAAGGGAATAATAGTCCTTCGTTTGAAGAAGCTTATATTAAAAGACTTGTCCAATTTGAAATGTCTATGTAACAAAAATCCCCAAGGAATTGTCAGCTTTCCCAATTTGCAAGAAGTGGTTGTTAGTAGTTGTCTAAGCTTGGTAACACTGTTCACTTCATCCATTGTCCGAAATCTTGGGAAGCTTAAGTCACTTAGCATAGATAGCTGTGACAAGTTGGTAGAAATTGTTGGAAAGGAAGAGGCAATGGAGCATGGAACAAATGAAATGTTTATATTCCCTTGTTTGGTGAAGTTGTTGCTTTATAAGCTGCCTCTGCTTAGCTGCTTTTATCCTGCAAAACACCATCTGGAATGCCCCATATTACTAACCTTAGATGTGACCAGTTGTCCTAAGTTGAAACTATTCACATCAGAATTTCATGATAGTCACAAAGAAGCAGTTATAGATAGTCAAGATAGAGCTCAAAATACAATTAGCCAGCTACAGCAACCTCTGTTTTCCATTGAAAAGGTGACAAAGCATTACCACTTAATGTTTTCATTATTTTCCTCCTTCTAATTGAATTCGTTTGACCTTTCTAGGTTGTTCCCACACTAAAGGAATTGGCACTCAATGAGGAAAACATTCTCTTGTTGAATGATGAACATTGGCCACAAGACTTCCTTTGCAAACTACACATTCTTCAGCTACACTTTGAGGATCATGACAATAAGAAAGATACTTTGCCTTTTGATTTCTTTCACAAGGTACCCAGTTTAGAAGATCTTCAAGTGATGAATTGCTATGGTCTGAAGGAGATATTTCCCTCTCAAAATCTCCAAGTTCATGACGGAGTACTTGCTGGATTGAAAGAATTATACTTCTTCAACCTAAATGAGCTGGAGTCGATAGGGTTAGAGCACCCATGGGTTAAGCCATATTCTGAAAAGCTTCAATCATTGCAGCTTTTGTACTGCTCTCGGTTAGAAACAATAGTGTGCTGTGCAGTATCCTTCATCAATCTCAAAAAGATGACAGTGACGCGCTGTGGAAGCATGGAGTACTTATTCAAATTTTCTACTGCCAAAAGTTTGGTGCAACTTGAGACTATAATTATAGAGAATTGTGAATCAATAAAAGAAATAACAAAAAAAGAAGATGAAGATGTTTATGATGAGATCATATTTGAAAAGCTCACAACATTATGGCTCGAATCCTTACCAAAGCTGGTGAAGTTTTATTCAGGGAATGCCACTTTGCAATTCTCATGTTTGGAAGAAGCCACGGTAGTTGAATGTCCCAACATGAAAACTTTCTCTGAAGGAGTTGTAAATGCACCATTGCTTATGGGGATTCAAACTTCATTGGACGTTATTGATTTAACCTTCCAGGATGATCTCAACACGACAATCGAGAGCTTGTTTTACGAGCAAGTAAGGAATTCATTACCTAAATTCAGTGTTACTTTTAAATTTAATTTCAAATGTTACTATCTAAAAGTCCTAAATGTAATAATTATAATCATAATACGAACCAAACATTAATGAATCACTATATTATGACACATGTTACATGAATCTATGTATAATCAACACATGTTCTCTAATTTTAAAAATTACTCTTGAATTGACATGTATATTTTAAACTTATAAATGAATACACAAATTTATTATTATTAGAATAAATCATATTAAATTAGATTTGATCTCTAGGCTCAAAACATTCTATGAAGTCCATTTGGATCTCTAAAGTCCTATGGATTTTATTCTTCATAAGTGGACTAATTTGAGCCTAAACCATTCAATCATTTGTTTTGTTGTTATAGCAAACCACCACGCTTACCATATGCTAACGACAATGTTTGGAGGCTTCAAATAAAAATACACACGCCATCTATAAAAAAGAAATCTAACAATATTAAAGTTTAAACAAAGAAGAATGCTAAGATTTGAAAACAAAGTCTTAATCAAAGATAGAAAAATACCTCAAAAGGGAGGAATGATATGTATAACGAACACCTCATGCATTTAGGGCTTGAAAGATGAAAATATAAAAACAAAGAAATTTTAGCAAATCTCATATATATATTGCATTCTTAGGTAAACTTTAATCACCATTTATTCCTATTTTGCTCTTTCTACATTTTACGTCATTGGAATCATTATAAAAAAAAAAACTTAAATAATAATAATCAATAAAATTTTGGTCTTCTGACCGAAAGTGACTTAAATATATCTTCTATATTTGCACCATTCATAGATATTACTCTTACTTTAAATGACTTATATAAACTAATTTGTCTTTGACAATTTAATACTGGAACATAAACAATGTATCAAAATTAAGCTCATAATTTAATTAAAAAACAAAAATGAAAATTGAATTTTTATACGAGATAATTGCGAATATTTCAATTAGTGAGGCACACATAATTTTCTTCAATAAAATTTAAATCCAGGTGGCGTACACATGCCATAAGCAAGTGGTCTTAATTACGGGGCATATGAGACTTGTTAATTATCCTGACATTGAGTTTCTTGGCTTTTAAGGTTTTCTTGGAATATTCAAAGCATATGATTATTGTCGATTATCTTGAGATGACGGGAGTTGGGCTCGGCAAACCTGCTGTTTCAGAGAACTTCTTTGGCAGTTTTAAGAAGTTGGAATTTGATGCAACCAGTAAAAGAGATATTGTAATTCCATCTCATATACTTCCTTACTTGAAGACCTTAGAAGAATTGAATGTACATAGCTCCAATGAAGTGCAGGTAGTATTTGAAATAGATGACAGTGAAGCCAATACCAAGGAAATAGTCCTTCCTTTGAAAAAGCTTATTTTAAAAGATTTGTCCAATTTGAAATGTGTATGGAACAAAAATCCCCCAGGAATTGTAAGCTTTCCTAATTTGCAAGAAGTGTCTGTTACTAAATGTGTAAGCTTGGTAACACTATTCCCTTCATCCATTGCCAGAAGTCTTGTAAAGCTTGAGACACTTGAGATAAAGAAGTGTGACAAGCTGGTAGAAATTGTTGGAAAGGAAAATGCAATAGAACATGGAACAACTGAAATGTATGAATTCCCTCGCTTGTCATCCTTGTTTCTTTATAAGCTGCCTCTGCTTAGTTGCTTTTATCCTGCAAAACACCATCTGAAATGCCCCATTTTACAAATCTTTTATGTGGAGAATTGTCCTAAGTTGAAGCTATTCACATCAGAATTTCATAGTCACGATGCTGCAGTTACCGAAGGTCAAGTTAGTTTTCCAATTAGCGGGCTTCATCAACCTCTGTTCTCCATTGAAAAGGTAACGGCATTAGCATTAACTTTTTTGTGATTTCTTTTCTTTTCATTATATATTTTCCTTCTTCTAACTTCCATCATGCATTTTTTTCTGAATTCGTTTGGCCTTGCTAGGTTGTTCCCAAACTGAAGCTATTGACACTCAATGAACAAAACATTATATTGTTGAGCGATGCACATTTGCCACAAGATCTCCTTTGCAATTTGAATATTCTTGCTCTATGCTCTGAGGATGATGACAATGAGAAATATACTTTGCCTTTTGATTTCTTTCACAAGGTACCCAATTTAGAACAACTTATGCTGGTACGATGCTTTGGTCCGAAAGAGTTATTTCCCTCTGAAAAAGTCCAAGTTCATGAAGGAATACTTGCCAGATTGAATGCAATATACTTATATAAACTAACAGAGCTGGAGTCGATAGGGTTGGAGCATCCATGGGTAAAGCCATACTCTGAAAAGCTTCAAGTATTAATCATTGAAAAATGCTGTCGGTTACAAAAAATAGTGTGCTGTGCAGTATCTTTCATCAATCTCAGAGTGTTGGAAGTGACAGGCTGTGAAAGAATGGAATATATATTCACATTTTCAACAGCTAAAAGTTTGGAGCAACTTAAGATCCTACATATTGTGAAATGTAAATTAATAACAGAAATAGTAAAAAAAGAAGATGAAAACCATTCTTCTGAAAAGATCATATTTGGACTGCTCACAAAATTAAGGCTGAAATCCTTACCAACACTAGTAAGGTTTTATTCAGGGAATGCCACTTTGCAATTCTCATGTATGGAAAAAGCCACGGTTATTGAATGCCCCAATATGAGAACTTTCTCCGAAGGAGTCGTAAATGCTCCAATGTTTGAGGGGATTAAAACTTCAAAGAAGGATTCTGATTTATTCTTCCAGAATGATCTCAACATGACAATCCAGAGGTTATTTCACCAACAGGTAAGTAATTCATTATTCAAATTCAATTTTTAATTACATATATCTTCACATTCAAATGGGTCTAATATTTAATTATTTTTTATTTTTCTTATACAGTATTAATTGTTATAATTCTTAAATATAACTTATAATCAGCTTTAATAATATTATTAAATATTATATTTCATTAATATAATATATTCATGAAATTGAATAAATCTCCTGTTAATTTATATTTGACGTACAATTTTTTAAATGAAACTATTTATATTCAAAATATACTATTAAATAAATTATAATTATTATAAAATTTAATGTTTGTACGCACATATGCACATGTACACACAGGCATGTCCAAGATAGTTTAAAAAATTAGTTTATAACATATTTTAAAATGTGTGTGTATTCATGTATATTAACATATACTTTATCTCTTAATTTCTAATTTTAATTATTATTGTAATAAATTATTTGAAATTTAATTGTATATTGCATACAAATATTTATTGAATGAGTGAATGAGAACTTAGTAAATTTATCTCTTATAATGAATGTTATTTAATGATGTTAAATTAACTAAATTAAATTATATGTTTTAACGTAAGAAGAAGGCCAATATAATATTCATATTTAAATAAGAAAGTGTAATTTAATTTATTTTACATCTTAAATTAAAAATGAAAGATAATGTAATATTCACATTTTTTTAGGAAAGGAAGTTCTAAGTTATCCTAAATGAAAAGAAATTTATTAAATATCTTCAAAACATGAAATATAATTATTAATTTTAAGTTGGTATACACAATATTATATATGTAGATGTACCTAAAATGAATAATAAAATATTTGAGTAAATTCCTCTCTTTTAATAGATGTTTAAATTATACTTTTCTTCTCTCTCATTTTTATCTTTGTGGTTTAGAGATGCTTAAATTACTTCTCATTTTAAAATATGCACTCCCTTCCTTTGAGAAATCTTTTAATATAATTATGACTGTGCCTCCTGATGATGTTTTATCTTTTCTATAACTTTTAGTGTCACCGTCAACTAATTTTGAACATCTTGATTTTAGTTGTTTTTAATGGTACTAATGGAGCTATAAACATCTCCATTATAGATTTTGAAATTACATCTTCTACGGTCACAAAATTATGGTAGAGATTCAAAATTAGTTATTAATTATAGAAAGTATTACTCTAAAAGTAGTGTTGTAATGTGAAAAATCAGCCAATTGGATCGGTGAAATGCTCCAACACGATTCCAGAAACAATTAAAGCAATTTACATTGAAGAGAAAAATCTGCTCTTTAATCATGAGTTTCCAAACTACTCAAGAAAAGTGTTTGATGTAGGTGAAAGGGAAAAGTGTAATCTGAATAGAAGATAAAATCTGCCCTTCAATCATGAGTTTCCAAACTATTCAAGAAAAGTGTTTGATGTAGGTGAAAGGAAAAAGTGTAATTAGAATACAAGATACAATTTAAATGAGTAGTAAAACAATAAAAGAAAAAAAGATAAATGAACTAATTCAAATTTTTTGAGAGTTGAAAATCCTTTTTAGTTGCAATTCATTGAGTACTTATAATCCTATCAATAACAACTGTCTATTTGTATCGAATCCACGATTTAGTGGTTTCATTCCATGATGTTTTATGTTTCCTTAATTTTTGGCCTCTACCCAAACTGCCATAATTTGACCACCTCTTATCAGATTCCCTCTTTAATTAATTATGCTTAGTTATTCATTCAAGCTGTCGGATTGGGCTTTATGACTTTCCTTGTTCCAATACTTGGACGCGGCATCTTTTCCTTTTTCTTGGATATTAACGATTCCTTATTATTGGTTAACCGAAAATTAAATTTTGGTTACCAACAAAAAGAAAAAAGAAAATCTTTAAAAAGCTCATTTACATTAAAACGGACTCAAATGTAATAAATACTCATCTTTCATGAAAAAAAATATTGTATTTAAAATAAGAATAAAGGATAGTGTAATATATATAGGCATCTCTCATGATAGCCAAATGTAAGTCTTTTCAGAAATTTAAGTTGTTAGGTTACGAAAAATGAATGATTTTGTATTACATCTATATACATCCAAAACATGTTGGCATACTATACATGGATTCTCAGAATGTTAAAATGAATTCAACACTTCAGTTCTACAACTTGCCTTCACTATGTTATATAAATGGGAGATACTGGTAGTGTAAAATGATAATCATCTTTTGAAAAATTGAGTAGATTTTAACTAGTTTATTATGCATTTTATCATTATCTGTAATAACTGAGATTTTTGTTTTAAATAAAAATATTACAAGTACCCTCCTAATATATTTATATGTTAGAGACTTCAAATTAATTTTTGTTTTACACATGCAGGTGGAAAAGTCTGCATGCGATTTAGAGCATTTGAAATTTGGTGATCACCCTCACCTAGAAGAGATATGGCTTTGTGTAGTTCCAATCCCAAGTAACAATTGCTTCAACAATTTGAAATCTTTAACTGTGGTGGAATGTGAATCCTTATCCAATGTGATTCCTTTTTATTTACTTCGATTTCTGTGTAATTTGAAAGAGATCGAAGTAAGCAACTGTCAATCTGTGAAGGCAATATTTGATGTGAAAGACACAGGAGCAGATATGAAACCAGCTTCTCAAATTTCTCTTCCTTTGAAGAAACTGATTATAAATCGGTTGCCAAATCTGGAGCATATTTGGAATCTGAATCCTGATGAAATTCTCAGCCTTCAAGAGTTACAAGAAGTGTGCATTTCTAACTGTGAAAGCCTTAAAAGTTTGTTTCCAACATCTGTGGCCAATCATCTTGCTTTGCTTGATGTGAGATCTTGTGCAACACTGGAAGAAATTTTTGTAGGGAATGAAGCAGAGTTGAAGGGAGAGAGTAAACAGCTCATTTTCCATTGTATGACCTCATTAACACTATGGGAATTGCCACAGCTCAAGTATTTCTACCCTGGAAAAAACTCGTTAGAATGGCCAATCCTAACACATCTAGATATATATCACTGTGCCGAGTTGAAATTGTTTACAACTGAGCATCATAGTGGTCAAGTTGCAGATATTAAGAATTCACTTGGTACTTCAAAAGATCAGCAAGCCGTTTTCTTAGTTGAAAAGGTACCAAAAGGATTTCCTCTCTAGTTTTCATGTTGTGCTTGCATGTCTCTAGATGCATAATAAATTATTAAACAAATTGCTAGTCACACTTTTTCACATCCGATACTAGTCTAACTAATTTAGGTTCACTTTCTATTAATGGGACCAGCATTAATAAAATGACCAATAATAAAATAATGTTAAAAAATGCTGTCAAAGAGTATTACCAACATCTTTCTTTCATTGACCAGATAATTTAGATGACAAGAGAATGAAGTCGTACTTTTGTCATCCAATATAAAACTGATTTTATTTAGTTTTCTCCCCTCTTTCAATGAAATCGTATATATGACTATTTCAAGCTAAGATATAAACTAAATAAAGATTCACGCATTGTATGGAAAAATAAATGAATATAGAAAATAATTATATTGAATATAAATGGTTTAAGAATACAAAGTATAAGATGCAGTTTGTTTGAAAAGCTGGCAAGAATTAAAAATGATAGTAGATATTTGTTATTCAGTATGCCTATCTTGTGTCATTTAGTGATTATGCATAAATAAACATAGGAAAGGATTTTATCTTGCAAAATTGGAAGTGTGTTTATACTTTAAAGCAACAAATTATTTAAAAGTATGACGTTATCTTAATCTTTTCTTAGACTCAACGCAAACATTACAAGTTATCAACTTCAATGGTTATTCTGTCCACAAATAAAGTATTATTAATCATCTATATGCTTATCAGGCACCAAAAGGGTTACATAATTTTAAAGCTTGGCATTGTTAGTGACAATTTAAAGATTATTTTTTTTTGTGTGAGTAGACATGGTAAAAACCCAGAACTATATCTCAAAAAAGAGAGTATTACATGCATGAGTAGAGATAGAAATATGTCAAACAGGTCATCTAAGGCCCGTAAGCTTAGTCTAAGCTAGGTTCGTTTGTTAAATAAGCAAGTTAAGACTTTTTGAAAGTTTATTTAGTTAAAAAAAAGTCAGGTTTTAAGCGGTTTGAAATATCTTTTAGACTAAAGACTTACTTAAATAAGGATAATAATATAATGATAATAATTTCATTGTTACTATTATTATACTAAATTATTCAAAGGCTGAAACTCTTTGGTGCGTGTCCATTATTTTGATGCAATGACCTGTTAGTATTAGCCTTAATAACCCAGTCTTTGGTGGGACAATACCCAAGCTTCTTCTACTTTTTTTGTAGTATTTAATAAACTTCAGGTAATAATTACTAAAGAGTGTATAGTTAGTACTTTTCGAATAATTAAGGAGAGAAAAAAATGAGAATACAAAAAGCTAGCAAGCTTCTTAAAATAATCTCCCTTCAGCATGCCAAAACATAATGTCAGACAGTGCATTGCTACTATTTTCATAATTGAAATTGGATGTGTAAAATTTATCAAATATTTTTCCTTTTTAATATAATCCAAACTATATTCATGATAAATTGAGTCATATCTCATTACAATCTTTGTCCTATATTTGTTTTGAATAATTCCTAGGTTTTTCCAAACTTGGTGCAATTATCTCTCAAAAAGGAAGACGTCGAGGCAATTTCGCAAGGACAGCTTCAGGCAAGGACACCTTCTCAAATTGTACTGCTTTCATAACTCTCCTATGTTGCTTTTATTTTTGTCTTATTTCTCTCCTAATGACCTTTTCTTTTTTGTATATTTCATCATTTCCTGCTTCTAATTTTCTTAGGTTAAGCCTAGCTTGGAGCATCAAGCAATCACTTGCAAAGACAATATGATCGGACCAGGAGAATTTGGCGCAAATGCTGCACACCTCCTGCAAAATTTAAAAGTTCTCAAATTGATGTGCTATCATGAGAATGACGAGTCAAATATATTCTCTAGTGGATTACTTGAAGAGATACCCAGCATTGAAAATCTTGAAGTGTTTTGTAGTTCCTTCAATGAGATATTCTCCTCTCAAAGACCTAGCACTGATTGTACCAAAGTCTTTTCAAAGCTGAAGATATTACATTTGAAGAGTCTCCAACAGGTGAATTCCATAGGATTAGAGCACTCATGGGTAGACACTTTACTTAAAACACTAGAAACATTGGAAGTGTTTTCCTGTCCTTGCCTGAAAATTTTGGTGCCATGCACTGTGTCTATTTCAAATCTTACCTCTTTGAATGTTGGTGAATGTCATGGATTGGTGTATTTGTTCACATCCTCAACAGCCAAAAGTCTAGGTCAATTGAAGCACATGTCCATACGAGATTGTCAAGCAATACAGGAAATTGTGTCCAAAGAGGAAGACCACCAATTCAATGATGAAGAGATAACATTTGAACAGCTCAGTGTTTTGTCTCTTGAATCTCTACCAAGCATAGTAGGAATTTACTCAGGGACTTTCGAGTTGAAATTTCCATCCTTGGATCAAGTGACTTTAATTGAATGCCCTCAAATGAAATATTCCTATGTACCGGATTTGCATCAATTCAAGCCTTATGAGCAAATTTAATTGGAAGAGCTGAATTTTTAGGTAGGTGTTAACTAGCCAAGTTAATACTCATGGTTAGGGATACATATGCACTTATTTGGCTAATCAACATCTTTATCTTGTACCACGTTTTTGCTAAATTTCCATGCATATATATACTTTGTTTTTACCTTCCTCCTTGCCATCGTATTGTCTGAGACAAATTATAAGAACATAAAGATCAGTTCTATTTTTATATACTTCCTAATAGTTTGCTTTTGGAAAATGATTCTTGTTTACCATTTTTAACACACTTATTTACACCTTGTTTCGGTGGGGGGATAATAGTAGTGATAACATGGATTTTATTGAACAGTCCTTCATAATGTGATTGCACATTCTACTATTTCTTAATTCATTTCTAAATTAATGAATGTTAGAGATGTCTAAGAAGATGATTTAGTGATGACACCGAGGGATCAAATTTAGCCAAACCAATATGGTCCTATTCCTATGTGATCATATTTAGTCCATTCTCTACCAATTTTGTTGGGTTTGGTTTCATAATGATTGTTATCTTTAGCTTTTTCTGGTTTTCCCCCTTCTGTTTTTATTAAATTTATTGGCTCATTTCGTAGTATAATTTGTTAAAATGATTTCATCACCCTTGTTTCGGTCATATACATACCTTCTTTTACTAATTTTGTACTTCAAAGATGCATAATAATTAATTCCAATTGCTTCCCTACTAAAGAGACTTACGGGGATAGTAGTGTACGTTTCTCTGAATGCATATTCAAGTATTTATAGCCCACCTGAATCTTTTACATATAGTTGTGTTTTTTTATTAACTCAATTTTTTTCATTTGTTCAGGGACATCATGCAGTACTCAATATGACAATGACAGTAATGAACATCGGGAGTTCTTCGTATGGTAAGTTACAAGATGCATATATATATATATATATAAAAGGTTTAAGATTCTTGCATTCCATGCATACTGCAATTTTCATTTCCCTTTCAGGCTATATATATTGATCGTGAAAGATGTTTTTGAGCCTAATTTCCCCTTTTTCATTTATATAAAACACTAGAAATTGAAATTAAAATTGATTATTAAGTAGAACAAAATAAAAACCATAAGTTACATCCAAAACTCACAAAGTTCAAAGGCATTGTGATCCATTTTGGAAATATGTTGCATGCAAATGATACTTGTGCATTTTACATATCAAAGTTGGCAAGGCATTCCCCAGTTAATGTCGCCCCTAAAATTCTATAATTTTTCGTTATTTTATATATTTTACATATCATACATAAAACCCAGCTCCAAAGGTTCTTGGGATGTCTCAATTATGTAGGGGATTTTATCCCTCACCTTGGCAATATAGCCAAACCTCTGCATGACAGACTTAAAAAGGATCCCCTCCTTGGTCTTCTCGTCATACTGAGGTAGTCAAACAAATCAAGCTACTGGCAAAAACCCTTCCATGTCTTTACCTTCCTGTGCCAGAA
>JAMLFT010001922.1:0-28021 GCA_026544285.1 Pachyrhizus erosus | reverse complement strand
ATAATAAAGATTAAAAAATATTTTATAGAAGAAATTAAAATAAAAATTTAAAAACTAAAATAAAAGTTTTTATTTTTCCAGAAATAAATTTATATTTAAATAAAAATAAATAAATTCTTTAAAACTTGAAAAAATAGAGATGAATATTCGAAATATTATATCCATTACTGACTAATAACAGTAACATTCAAACTTAGAATTTCTATGTAACAGACAAAGGTCCTTCTGAATAAAGGCACTAGCCCAAAAAATAACAAGATTCTTTATGTTACTTGGGATAATTTTGCTCTAAACGTGAGTTATTTAAATGGATAGGAGTTATAATATTCTAACATATACTTTCCATTAACATTCTTTTACATATAGTTCTTTTTTATTTCCTTTCACATTATTTGTTTTAGTTTACCTTTCTCTTTTCTTTTTCTTTTAATTACAAAAAAACTATACAAATAGGATTTTCCAGCTGCTAAAGTAACATGTGAAATAGCTTTCTTCTTTGAAGGCTTCATGCAAAGAAATAGGGACTCTCACCCAAACTGGAATCTAGTCAAAATGCTTTTTGTCTGAAAAGGTTTATGGGTCACTGCTTTCATGCTCTTATCTGGCCATTGTGATCTTCAGGATCGACAAAACTTAATTAACAAATTTTGAGTCTGCACTTTCACATAAAGCATGAAGGCTGTTGAATGTTTATAATTAACAAATTTTGAGTCTTCAGGATCGATAATTCTTTTTAAAAAAATTGAGTATCATTTCATGTCACCAGCACAATTCGTCGGTTACGTTTTGTAATATTTGATTATTATTAATAACTAAATAAAAAGCAAAATCATGTAAAAACAAATTATACAGAGTAGATGATTGATTAAATTTTGCTCTGAAGCATTGAATATCAAATATTACAATTGTCCAAGCTAGTTGAACTTTATCTACAGATTCCACGTTCGTTGTCCGAGAGGTGATATTATTTCTTTGAGATCTGAAAGATTTAATTCTATTAAAATTTTAAATACAATATGCTGAACTATAAGTTTATATACCCATTGTCATCATTACAAAAATAACAAGTGACAAAAACTTGATACAGGTAGTGGTCAATCGATGTGTCCACACTTTGTGGACATCGTTAGGGTATAAATTGATACAAGTTTTATAATTTAAATAGACATCAATTAGGAAAAAATAGTAGAAATTCTGTGTTTGTACATAAATTTATTAATCTTAGGAATGTGTAAAAATTATGAGAAAAACATGTCATTTTTGTATCTGTAATCGATGAGCTTAGTGTATGAAAAAAGAACTTAAGAAAATAGAAATAAATGATCAATTAGAGATAATAATGGCATATTTATATTTATTTACATATATCTCGAGTCTTGGCATAAGGAGCAGATGACCTGCAAAATCAAAGAAACAGGATGGAGTGAGAGTGAAAATGTCAAAGAATAAAAAATCATCAACAAAGCTATCTACTGCAAATTTAGTAGTTTGTATGGTCGGTACATCATTCTTAATCAAAATGTTGATCACAACATATTATATTATGATCACTATGATTATGATGGTGATATATATATAGCTTATAATTAATTACCAGAAGAAAGAACAAGTTAACCGTTGCCAGAAGATGCAACTATGAAACTTCTACTAAAATATTATCAGCAAGAAAATAAATAACGTAGAAGAAGGAATTAATTCAGACCGAGTTTGTGAATAGTAATGTGAAAATGATTAAGGTGAAGGAAGAAAGAAAGACATACCGGAAATTCATGACTCCAAGTTCCATAGAGGAAAGTTATTGATGACATGGTTCTGAAGACTATATGATACTGATACTATATACATATATATATATATATATGCGAAGGTGAGAAAGACGGATACAAAAAATTAACTGGGTGCATCAAACTATAAGAAGAGTTTGATTCTGATTATATTCTTTCCTATCTCTGGTCCTCCTACTAACTCCATTATTTTGTACATTTTTATCTTATCATACACTATTTGGCAGGCCTAATTACTAAAGATAGCAAAAGGACAAAAAAAATTATCTAAATGAAAATGACAATGCTTTTACAGAAATAATAACAAAAATGTCATGAATGTGAATATAAACAGTGAAGTTTCATTTAATTAAGGTGAAATGTCACTTACTTATTAACAATTTTTTTATTAATTAAACTTAATTAGAACTAATAAAATCAAGTATCTTACTTTTATTTAATGAATTTTATAACTTTATGAGTTCTAATCAATTTTACATAATAATAAAACCGTATTAAACTATATATTACTAATATAAATTCATAATAATATAATTTTATTACAATATTATAATAGTAAACCTTAGGCCCGTTTATTTTGAGCAAATATTTTCTGTTTTAACTTTTAATTATTAAATTATTAAAATTTGTATAGTAAATAATGAAAATATTTTTTCTCTCTGTTTACTATATAAATATTCAAAAAGAAAAACTAATTAAAAATAAAAATATTTTTTTTTCAAAATGAATAGCCCTTACTTTTCATGTAAAGACCAATTATATATTCTGATTGAAAACACCGATGAAACCATTTAGTATTTGTTCGGTAGCAAAATTGCGAGAGGACTCAAGCAAGGTGGAGCATAAGCTACAAAACTCAGATAATGATCTAAAAATGGCAACAACCTAAGTAACATATTCAAGTCAAAAAGCGAAAGCAGGAAAACAAATTTAAAAATGACTACCTCTTGTCATTGAGCCAATCTTCAACCTTCACAGTTTTGGCTTTCATGGACTCCACTCACTCAATCTCAACTGTATGATTTCTAAAGAGAGGAGAAGACACCATGACCGAAAACAAAGAACACATTCAATTTGTAGACTCTGCCCATCTCAAAATTGAACGGACATGGGAGTGCAAAATAAATGTCCCTGAATGTTTCACTAAAATTGATGGGTTCTATTCAACTACAAAATGCACCATATTCAAACTTTTCCATATTCAATCCAATCAATAGAATAAATGCACAACTCTAATGAATTATACTGACAATTCTATCATTGACTCTGAAATGTCAAATAGTGACGAAAAATTCTTTCAATGATTGTATAATAGAAAATTCTAACACAAATTATTACGATGAAAAACACAACAAACAGGAGAATTCTAGTGGTAGTCATCTATAAAGATTCTGATAGTTAAGTCAGTATATATGAATAAAGAAATAGAAAAAAGAGGCTTAGATGTATACCTGATTGTCGAATTCGACTTATATATAGTAAGGTTTTGACAGGAAAAACTATTAATTGGCTAAGATGCAAAATGCATGACCAAGCATAGGTCGAGAAGCAACATAACAAGGTTAGAGTTAATACATAAGTTCTAGTCAATTTCCCATGATGATTGTTTTAGAATGGTCCCAATCTTGTGTGACTGAGTTGGCAAAGAAGTCATAAAGAGTTAGTGCTCCACCCTACTAAGTTGGCCTATGTGGCAATAGAGAAGGTGGAAGCCAACAGGCTAGAAGCTAGTCCAAAATAGTATTTAAGAGTGAAATGTCATCATGAATGATTGACATGTGTTATATAATCTAGACATCTTTTTTTATAACATAGACAAATGTCTTAATGTAAAACGTTATAGCATTGATCTAAATTCTTAAAATTTATTTAAAAATTATTTGTCAAATTAAATTATAAAAAATGTTAGTATTAACATATTTTTTAAAATATATTATTAAATTAATTCCTTAATTAAAAATTTTCGAATAATTATTGAATTAATTTTGTGTTGTTATTTTTCTATTTATAAAATCAAATATAAAAACATTTCAAATTCATAAAATAACTAAGTTTAATAAGATTAAAACCTAATTTAATAAAATAATAATGCATTAATCATATAATAACATAATTTGATAAAAATATTAAAAATTAATATAATTACATTATAACTTTTTTTTATTGAAAATCTTCACTAAGGATGACTATATGATAATAGGATAGACATAGATAGTAATTTCTTGTCATTCACCTTGTATTTGCTCTACATCTACATAGGTATCCATTGTTCAGATTTTAAAAGTTTGATTGAGGCCTATGAGTATATGTCAATTATGAAAAAAAAAACTGAAAAAATATATAAAGCAAAACAAAACTTAAGAATAACTAATGTAATACAAATTAAAAAACATGAAAAGAACTTGAAATTACAGAAACAACAGAATAATATTTTCATCAAATGCAATTAAATAGAAAAGTTAATGACGTAATTTATACATTAATCAAAACACTTCAATTCAAAAGTTAAATTTTATTTATGGGTATTTATATAGATATAGACTATTATATTTATTTATAGACTATAATTTTTCATTATAGAAGACAATCTTGTTGATGTCAAATAAGATAATTATGAACAATAATTTTTTAAAAAATATTTAACATAATTTCATATTCAAGACTTGAATTAGAGACTATTAATTAAGATATAACAATTTTGTACTAATTGATTTATATCTTTTATGATTTTTTTATTACTAATTTTTATAGATAAAAATGTGAGGTTAATTCTAAGAGTGATAATTTTATAACTCTACAAAAGCTTTATCTATGTTAGATTGAGTCTTGAGTTGTAACATTTCAACTTGAGCCTAACCTTTCTTTTTAAAATATTTTTAATAGAAATTTGTTAACACATATATTTTTATTTTTTAATATAAACATATTAACAAAATATAATTCATACTAAAAAAATAAATGTGTATATGATAACAAATGCTTATAAAAATTACTAACATAAACATTTTTTTTAATATGAATACGTTAACAACAGTTGTTTAATATATCACTATGAATACAAGTTTGATAGTTCAAAGTTGTATCTTTTAATTTATAATATAAAAACAGATTAGTTCAAGCCTTCCCTTTTCTCTAAATCCAGCTTGAATCAATTGCGGGCAGAGAAGAAATGAAACGATAATTTATTGTGAATCATCAACCAGAGATGTCTGTTACACGCCCCCGATTTTACGTATCAAGTATCGACATTCTTATCTATAATTCATATTTAAATGGATGAACAATTAAAATGCTGCAGACCAAAAAAAATAAAAAAAAACAAGGAAAATGCTGTTTTTGAATGATTAAAGTGAAAAGCAGTAACAACACTTACCCTCGGATCTAATCTATAAACACCCAACATTTAAAAAATATGTGTCTATGTATTAGAGGAATTAGATTTAACTCAACAGATTATGTATATACCAAGCGCTTCAAACATGTATTTTTTCATTGGGTGGCTTACAGGACTAGTATTTGGGACTGAAATAATAATGCAAGGGTTGACTCAGTTTAGTTATGCAAAATAATAGAATGGGTCATGCAGCATCCGAGACGTCGCATGAAATTAAGAAATTAACTAAGATAAAATAATAAAAGTTATTATGACGCTATCATATTTATTTATTTGTGTAAAATGTGCCTGCTGCTTATTGCTTCTAGAACCAAAGCTATATATAAAATTAACTCTTATTTTCTATCATATAACGGTTGTGAATATGAAGCTTATGGTATACCCGTGCTAGGATGAGATGGATGGAACTGTTGGCTCAGATATGTGGGAAAAAAAATGTAGATGGTGGACCATGGCACGTGTAAGCGTCAGCTCAAACTGTTGTCTCACACACCCCTTTACGTGCCTTCCATAAGAATTGTTCAAAAACAGTCAAGTTTGTTAAAAAATTGCATTAGGTTTGTGTGGTTCTTCCTTTCCATGTTTGTAATGCTTAGCTGGGATAAAATAGAGCCAAAAAAAGGGATCAAAACCGTGGTCTCTGATGTCAGTCAGTTTAGATTCTCCCCAAATAAGAAAAGGTCAGAGAATCTAGAGCTTCAATCATTTGATTAAGGTCAATGAGGGCAACATGATAGCTGCATCAGTGGCTAGTCTTGGTATCTACAAGGTTAAATTATTTACTCTCACACTCTTTGACAGTTATGGAATTCATATACATACATATCTATTGCTAACAGCAAGTCAATAGTTAAAAAAATCAAAGTAAGATCACTAGCTAATTAAGCTACATGACTTATATACATGTGTGTATCAATATTAGTCGTAAACAAAACCTATGAAGTTCTTTCGAAGTCTAGGCGTAAAACTTTAGTTAGGATTCACATTGCATGTTAATGTCAACTATTATATATTCTTGAGATTCTAGAACCACACATTAATTAACGGAGTGCAAAGTTGGAGGGCTATTATGATCGTGAAATCACTAACTTCCTTCCACAGTAGTTTCCATTTGTTTTATAAAATTTAAAATATGAGGGACGTCATTATGTTCCCAATTGATTCCGTTCACACAATAATAGTAGACACATAGGTATTTATTTATCCCGAACAAGAAGTTGGAGTACTCATCATAGAAAATGACCTTTGTAATAATGAGCTTGGCAACAATATACTGGCTTTAATTTAAAATAAAAGTCGAGAATAGCTCATCATGCAAGCAAAGGCTCGGTTATACAGAACTAAGTAGAATATTAATCATATACAGATAAACTTTCAGGAATGAATTGATTTGCCCAGATTCAACCTCTTCTAAAGCAGCATAAAATAGTGATCATTAATGCTAGCTAGCTAGCCACATCATATGAAAGTGACCATGGTTATTTAAAACTGCTTCTGGAGAAAGGTTGGTTAACATCGGCTATAACATTTACTTGAACATCCACAGTTTTCTTCGTGCTAGTTTGCATTATTCTTCCTATTGACAATTACTAAAACTTATTTCATTACAATATTTGTGCAAAAGTTGAAAACGGCTGCAACTAGGTTGATTTCAATTCTCATATACTTAGAATAAAAAATTTAAGAATTCAAAGTAATAATTTTTTTAAGATGAATACTAACAATACATTTTTTTAGAAACTACAAAATCATGAATGATACTCATTTAATAAGAAGAGAAAATTACAAAATTTGTGATTTTTTTAATAAATTTCAATTAATAATAAAAGATGTGATGTTTGTATTTTTCTTCAATTCATCAGGCTCCAAATTCAATTTAATTATACAAATGTGCGAGTTTAATAATAAGTAGGTCACATCTTTTGCTCCTTGGACACTTACTAATCAAATAACGGTTATGGCCTTCCTGTAGCTAAATGCCAGACTAGAAATGAAACACATCTCTACTCTAGTTAATTAACAATCAGAAATAAAATAATAGACTCTGGACATGAAAGGAAACTCATCTTATTCCATTCACACCAAAACTATATGTTAATAATCATGTCAACCTTCTATATATTAGAATTAACCTCTAACTATCCAAGTTCCAACTATGAACACGATGGATGTTCACCAAGACACACTTGCGTGTATGAATGATTTTGAGCTGTATGACTTCGTTGATAATCCAAATTTTGATCAGTTCATCAATTTGATCCGAGGGGAGAATGAAGATGCCAACTGTGACTTCGGTTCTGACCTTATCAATGATTACTTTGTTAACAATCAGCCCCTTTCGTGTCCTGCAAACCCTTTTGATCAGAGCAACAATAATGCTGTAAATGTCTATGATCCAAGCTCCACATTAAGCTCCTTCTCTTGTTTTGATGGGGAGCTCAAGGGAGACAAAGAAGGAGAAGAAGAACATGATGGAGAGCATTCTTCTGGAACAACGACGAGAACAACTACCACCATGACAACTAAGAATGCTGATGCCAAACCGAAACTAAAAACCGATAGGTCCAAGACTCTCATTTCTGAAAGGACAAGGAGGGGCCGAATGAAGGAGAAGCTTTATGCATTGCGGTCTTTGGTTCCCAACATAACAAAGGTACGGATCCACATTTCGATTAATTGAGCTAGTTAAACTGTTATTGAAGTCTAACGTAAAAGGTTTGCGTGAAACTTAAGAGGGACATACTAAAAAGTTCAATTAAACCTTCTTTAGATAAACTTTTCAATAACTAATTATAAGAAAAGAGAATAAGAAAATAAAATAAATTGAACTAGCTTTATACTCAATTCTTCTATGAGCGTTTATAGAGAAGATTATATTTGAGAGTGAAATGTAACTGATATAATTGTGTCCACAGATGGATAAGGCTTCTATAATTGGAGACGCAGTTTCATACGTGCATGACCTTCAAGCTCAAGCTAGGAAGCTGAAGGCTGAAGTTGCAGGACTTGAAGCATCCTTATTAGTGTCTGAAAATTATCAAGGGTCAATTAACAATCCGAAAAATATGCAAGTTGCCCGTAATATTCATCCAATCTGCAAGAAGATCATGCAGGTTGGTTTGATAAAAGAAATTCCCTGTCTAGTGTGTAAATTTTCAGTTAGTCTATGTATGTACATTACCGTAACATTTGTGCATGCTGTTTTGTAGGTGGACATGTTTCAAGTGGAGGAAAGAGGATATTATGCAAAAATTGTGTGCAATAAAGGAGAAGGGTTGGCTGCTTCACTGTACAGAGCTCTTGAGTCTCTTGCAGGTTTTAATGTTCAGAATTCGAACTTGGCTACAGTTGGTGACAACTTTCTACTTACCTTTACAATTAATGTAAGATGTCCTCTCCTTTCCAATTCAATTCTTTTATATTGTTGAAATGAGTTTATGATTTTGGCTTATGGATTTAATTATTGATGTGTTGAAAACAGGTAAAAGGATCTGAACCAGAAATTAATCTGCCAAATTTGAAGCTATGGGTGACTGGCGCTCTTCTGAATCAAGGCTTTGAATTTGTGGCATCTTTTCCTGCTTGACTCACTGCACCAAGTATGACGTAGAAGTTGCATTTTAGAGATTATGATGAGCCATGAAATACGCATGATATGCACGCCAACATCTTGAGCTAGTATGAGCCTCCAATACCATCAGTATAATAACAGTAGTATCGCTTAGTATAACAACAACACCATTGTGACCTTCGTTCTGTGTAATTCTCCAATTTTTCAGAACAAATAATAACACTATAATGACTAGCAAAACACAAAACCCCACAAAGACACATGTTCAAAATAAGTTCAAGTTACCTTCTAAGTTTTTCATGCTGGCAAAAAAATTTCGTGGGACAATGAATGGAGTAATTGTAAACCAACAAAACTTGCAAGGAAAAAAAAATCATAAAACTCTTCACCAGTTAAAAAGAAGTCCTTATTTAAGCAAGCGTCAATAATCTGTGGGTTATTACATGTGCGTATTATCATTGATTCCCTGAGCATAAAAAAATGAATGTTAAAATAAAAGAATTGTTGCTCATGCGTATCAGATTAAATTTATTATCATTTCAGAAGGAAAATAGAAGTTATTTTAAACATCCTGGAGTAATTCGCGTATAAAATTCACACAAGATTATTAATATTTTCTAATTCTAGTCCCGATAATAGCACACGACGATCACTGATTTTTTACTTTACAAAAATTTACTTTATTCCACTTTATAAATTCTCGTCCCTTTAATTTTCTTTAGTACAAAATGATAGCGAAAAATGAAGGAAAAAAAAAGAATGACTTTTATTTACAAAATAAAGGACTAAAGTAAAGATGTTATAAAATCAAGAAATAAAATAAAGCGACCAATGCCGATAACTCTTGGACTAAAATGAAAGTTTACTAAGAAAAATTACAGTTTGTTCCCCTCTAATGTTCATTAGTTGATAACGTAATGCATAAACCATCAGTTTCTACATTATAAAGAGCACTCAATTTAAGCCTTTCAGAAAGGCCATCCGCAGGCTTCATTCAGTTCAACGATTTTTAACCATATTGATGATCAGCAAGCTTACAACGCCAAGAAATTCCCCCCCCGGGAAAATCAAGAAACACCAATGTGCATGGTTTTCCCTGGCTAGCCGACGCTTGCCCCTTTTATCCTTTTGTGCCCCACGCTGAAGAAAAAGATCACTATGTAAAAGATATCAATCAGTGTCCTGGTGATCTTCCATGTACATGGCTGCCATCCTCCCTTCATCAACAACTTTGAGGGACTTCACCTGCAAGCAAACTTCCCCTTCATAGTACGTCTAGCAGTTGAATTTCTAAAATCGGCTTAATTCAAGAGTTGCTTATGCAATTATCTGTGACACATGCAAATTATAAGCCACCGTCAGCTTTTCCCCCAACCTTGCATAATCTAACAAACTGCACCTGTTATTTGCTTATTTATTTTATTTTTTAGTTCTATTACAAAAAGCTGCATAATATTTGATAGAATCTAATTATTAAGATAAAGATCCAAGCAGACCACACAACAAATTTACTGTCAGGAAGGCTAAAATGTAAAACTTGTCATAACAAATGAAGTCTTTTTAAGAGCGGGTCATTTAGAAAATAAATATGAAAACACAAGGACTGCATCTATAAAACATAGTCACATACCATTACTAGGACCATTCTAATTCTCTGGTTATTGATGCAAATATCTCAAACTCCTCCCAACCATAGAATCCTTTCATTTGTAAAGGGTAGTATCATCCAAATCAATCCAGACAGCTATACCTGACCCACGAATTTGCAGTTATCCACATGAGATATACAAGAACTTATTCACAAGCTAGAAAGCCAACCACAGATCTGCAAATAACCAAGAGGCCCACAATTGCACCTAATTAAAAGGCTTGTGATTTAAGAACAAACAATGCATAATATCAGAAATCAATGTTACCAGTTCATGCCTGAGTAAATGAACTCCACTAGTTTCAATTACAGCTCAATAATTCAATTCCAGACCATACCCATCATCCACCAAGTTACTTGTCCTGCACACACATCTCCAATCCCAGCAAAGTCAGACACAATTATTTATGCAAGACAATTAGGTATATCAATTTCATCAGCACTAATGGCCTAATGTTTGATCTGAGACATTTATCAATCAGTTCTAAACCTTCCAAATTCATAGACAATCTTCATAAACAAGTTTTCCTGTAATTTAGCTAAAAAAAAGAGTACAGAAAACTTCACACATCCTTTTAAGGGTAAGGACTAAAAAGTTTAATCACAACTTGCATATATTATCAAGAACAAATGAAGCCAAAAGAAACAGCACACTTGTGAAAAGGTATCTGCTAGTCCTTCATGGTAGATACAACATGTGGGAGCCTGATCATCTAGACATTCTTGCACAAATTCTTCACTAGATGGGACCCTGCCACAATCCTTTTGCTAATTGCTTTCTATGATATACCCTTTTACCTTGAACAAACATTTAACATTTCCTTTTATGAAGGGGCCAAGGGCATCTTGAAAGGGCACATAATAAATTGTTTCCTTGAACATAAAGGATCTAGTTTCTATAATGAATAATTATTGCAAGGTGCATACTTTTGCCCATTAAATTTTCAAAAGATGATGTTAGCCAAAAGACAAGAAGGGGCATGAACTGCACCTGAGTTTTGGAGAAGCAATTTACATCCTTTCCATTTCACTCTAGCAAGACCATTCAAAGATTTAGTAAGCTTTTACTGTGTTTGATATCCCTCATCACTGTTCCCCTTAGACAAGATCTGCAGTACTGTGCCCTTGGTAATCCAGGCAGTCATTTCAGGCTGTTGTTCAAAGGGGTTAAGAGGATGCTTGTTTCCATCTTTAAGCTGCACGCCATACACAAATGGTAATTTAAGTGTAAGGAAGCTCTCTGGTGGCAAAATCACCTCACATCCAAGGCTAAACTGCAATTTTTGTTCACGATCTGGAACTGACAGAGGCAAGCATGATGTCTACAAGGCCAAAATAGCTAGAAATATTACACAGTTGAGCAGATCAACAGAAAGTACAACAATCTTAATATAATTTTAAAAGTAGAAACAACAATGTCGAGAAAAGAGTAAATAAGCATGCAAAAATTGGATTTAGGGTTTGTTTTGTTTTAGATATTGATAATATTGATTTTGAAATAAATGATGTTAAAGGAATTGATTATAAAAGAATTGAGGTTAAAAAGAATTGTGTTTGTTTATGATATATAAAAGTGAGTTTAGAAGATCTAAGGAGGCATTTATTTGTGTTTTTATTTCCTGCTTTCATTTCTTATTTTTACTTTTTAATTACAAAACTGTCACTTTGTTTTCAATTTATTTCCTGTTTCCAAAGAGAAAGATGCTAGTAACATTCTTTTTCTAACACTCTTCATGTGATTGTTTAAAATTTATTTAAAATTATTAATTTTAGTGGATCTCATTCCTCGTTTAATGATTCTATCTCTTGATTTAGAAGTAATACCCATCAAAATTGGTGATTTTTAATAAATTTCAACCAATCAAGGAGAGAGTATTAGAAAGAAAGTGTGTGAGAAAGTATAGCTAGCATCCCTCTTTCAAAGATTTGAACAAGAAATGGAGAAAACCAAAACAAAATT
This sequence comes from Pachyrhizus erosus, assembly GCA_026544285.1. Lineage (NCBI taxonomy): Eukaryota > Viridiplantae > Streptophyta > Magnoliopsida > Fabales > Fabaceae > Pachyrhizus > Pachyrhizus erosus. The sequence goes on along the minus strand of JAMLFT010001922.1, from coordinate 15,664 downwards.
CTTTAGTGTTTCCTATACAAATTTTCAAAAACAGAGAACACATTGAAAAGAAGATGACAGTTTTATAATTAAAACGTGAAAACAAAAAATAAAATTGTAAGTAATCGCTTCCTAGTTTTGTTTAGAAGATAAAGCACCACCATTTTTGAAGTATAAATATAAATGTTTTGTGGATCTCATACCTAGAATCAATTCTACTCAACTTCTCTCAAAATCAATTTTACTCACTGCAAAATTGGTTTTAAAAACACAAGTTAAGCAAACAATCTTGAATACCGTGCAAAGCAATTCTTCCTGATCTTTCTCTTAACCAAACAAACTATTAATTAGGAATCAGTGCATCACAGATATATAAATTTAACTCCAATAATGAAACCAATTCAAGGATGGCAGCTGAAAAACACAGGTAATTCAAAGGCTTTCAGGTTCTCTGTTGATTGTAGTTGTACAACATTTTGGTAAAAGAAATCCCAGCAATTACAAAGATGAAACAATGGTGATAGACAAATACTACACTTATAACAGAACTTGGCCAATACACAACAAAAGGTTGTTCCCTCCCATCATAAAGCATCAATATCTTGAGAAGTTTAACTCTATAAACAATAAGCCTTAGCATTTTAAGTATGTGAACCATTGTTAATTTACATTCAAAATTTCAAGAACTCCACACTGGAAGAAGAAAGACATACCTCAAATTGTACAACAGGGCATGTTGCTAGTATTACTGGAAATGCAGGTGTCACCTAAAGTAATATCTATAGATTAGTTTGCTAATCTGATAATAATTTAAAATAAAATGATTAAACTCAACAGTCAACATCAATATCATGTGACATAATATATACACCAGCTAAATATACATGCATGGTTTCAACTGCCAGGGAAAATGCCCAACCAACAAGAAATAATGATAAACTACTTATCAGTAATCAGTTAAATCAATCATGAAGATGCCATACAATAAAACATAAATCCCTAAAAAGTAATGGATGGTTTGTAAGATTCGTTTTAAAAGAAGAAAACCAGTGTTTACACCACAAGTTGATAATATTTCATAAAATCCAATGGTGCCTTTCTTTAACAGGGTCCAAAACACAAATTTTGTTATAGAAGCTGGCAACCTATCAATAAATCGTTCCTTACATTGAAGTACATCCAAAGAAATTTTAGTTTATCTTAAGCAATAAAAAAGAAAATAAGTAAATGGAGATGAAACTATTAGTTTATTACCCTAAAACATTACATCCCATTTTTTACATAAAGCAAATATGTGAGAAAAGTGCAGTTTGTATACAAAGTGTAAAAGACAAACAACAAAAGGTAATTTGTGCAACCCCTATAGGTTTATAAGAAAAGAAATAAGAAGAAAATCACAAACACTCCAAAGTTAGAACATGTTTCAATATTAATATGCATTTTATTAACAGGAAAAAAAAAATTGATGATGCTAATTGAAACATAATTTAATGCTTATAAGAGCAGCAACTCATACCAGAAAAATCCTTTTAAGCTGTGAGATCCCACTGGCAAATTTAACCTTTGGTGTATCCTTATTATTCCTAGAATGCTTACAGTGAGGACACATCATGTAGATAGGCAAGTTTTGATTCAACATGGAGAATGCAAGATCATCACCATCCATGCTAATAGCTTGAAGATCCCCTCCAAAATCTTTTATACGATTCGGTGGTTTTGCCAATGCATTCATTGATGTCAAATTAGGTTGCTTTAATGGAATGGAAGTATGTATTAATCCATCTGAATTCATATCATCATTAAGAATCATTTGATTAGATTTGTTCACATCTCTTTCCTTATTTGAGATTGCAGAAAGAATATCATTTGAGCTTCGATGAACTTTGTTCCAGGAAGTATTCTTGCTGCTTACTTTAGTATGATATGCCTGATTTCTGCCAGCAGGCTCCATAGAAGATAGAGATTCTTCAGATAATGAGTATGATGATCCAAGTTCAGAGAGATGTTCAGCATTCAACAGAAAACGGTGGCCACGGGGGCATTCATGCTCAAATCCAACATACACCATAGCATGCTTTAAAGAATGTGATTTGTTCCTTTCACCACCATTCAAGAATACAGGTACTACATTGCTACCTATCCTCAAAAAAGGATCACCGTCCCTGCAGATATCATTGCCATTAATATCAAGAGGTCCCTGAGTAGATGATACAGGTTGAGATTTTTGAGATATTTCATGATCAATTGCTGCATTAACCTGTTCAACAGTCTGGCTACTTGACCTGCTTTGTTTCATACCCTTTTCTGAACCTGATGTAGGCAATTTCCTTTGTTGAAGAGGAGGAAATCCTGAATCACTAGCTGCTGATCCAGCAACAACCTCAGAAAAAGGTTTTCTCATTTTGAAAACAGGGAAACCTCTACCAAAACTTATCCTTTTATCATCAGTCTTCATGATATCTAAAGATGTTCCTTGGTCTTCCACTCCATTCTGTGAAGCAGGGTGGGCTTGTCTAACACCAGTTTTCTTTGCATCTGCAATATATTCAACCTCAGGTGCCCTAAGTACAGAACCTTGCTTCACTATACTCTCTGTAGAACCATTGGGTGTTTTCTTTTTCTCTAGGTATATTGTCCGTTTCAAAAGAAATTTCTCAGTTGCACAAAATCCACTTTGAAGTAAGCCTTTAGAAGATTCGTAGTATTTTGCACCCCCAATACGAAGCAAACTCCAAGCAGAAGATTGAACAGGTTCTTCAACTTCTATTTCTGGTAATTTGACTGCAGGAAGTAGCTTATCACAGTCAGAGAAGCAACTAGCATCAGCTGATTCAAAATCAAAGGGATCAGGACGTAACTGTCGGGAACGACCACAAGCACAGGCATGAAGGAAAAAATAGCCACTTGAATGTGGCATGGCCGAGGCTCCCAATTCTGAATTGCTGGTTTCAACATCATGCCTTTGGTGTATGCATGGTTTTCCTGTCAAACTAACAGCATCGCATAGTTGCCTTCCTGATTTCCATATGGAAGTGCACTCCTCTTCCAACTTTTTTGCAAATAGTTTCACTGCAGGTCCTTTTACCATTGAGCGAAATGCATGCAAAGCCTTATCTAAATGGGCTTCATGTTGTGAAGTAGGATAACAAGTAGGCAAATCTTTCAAATAAATCTCCTTTGCAGCTGGAAGGGCTCTTTGGCACCACAGAGTCGAGAATTTAGTGTTCAACCCTCTACCACTTTGTAACCAAGATACTGCAGCATCTAAAGGATTTGTACTCTTTAAAGATCCTTCCACTGTTGATGAAACAGTATTCCTCAGACGAGGTTTTCTTTTGATAATTTCAAATTCGTCCAAACAACCACCTTTTGCACAGAGAACTCCACTCAAGATATGACGACTAGAAGATAACCAAACTTCAAGATTAGGAAGATCGGGAGTAGTATATGTTTTTCCAGATGCAGCTGAGGCAGCAGCTGCAGCTGCTGCAACAGCAACCATACCAACACCAGCAGCTGAGCCACTGTTGGTATTCATTAGTCCCCCTCTCCCTCTCAAAATATCAGATTGCCTGTAAATGAACTCCTTAACTAATATTAAATCTTCTTTACTTGCACTTTGACCGTGGCTTTCTAGCAAAAGGGAATCTGAAGTTGCTTTCCCATTTAAGACGTCATCAAGAAGTCCACTGGCAAACTCAAGAGACTCGCCTCTTTGATTTGAAGACCGATCTAACAAGACAACTGTCCGTGATGCATCAAGTGAAAACAAAGGTGCAGAAGCTGAGGTACCCCCAGCTCTCACACCGGAATGAGTTATTTCAGAACCTGATAATGTCCGACATTTCTTAATCAGAAAGCGAATTTGTGCTTCAAGTGACGACTGTAGTTTCTTCCTAAATCCACCTTCAGATCGACTTGCAGGGCGTGCCAGCACAACTACCGAACCAGAACCTTTAGCAGACACATTTCCCTTGGCTGCAGACGGATTGTGCAAAGAGCCATCCGAAGATTCCTCCCCATTTGTGCTGGAATTTGACAAACTGGAGAAGTCATCGAGGAATACAAACAGTGTGACAGGTATGCACTGTCCTGGAAACAAAGAAGCATAAGAACCTAAACCTGACATGAGAGATACGGCCGAGACACTGCGATTCAAGTTACCACCACCTCTACCTGGAGAAGAATTGTTTGCTGATGAAACAGGTCTGAAGGACGACAAAGGATGTGATCTAGAAGGTAAAGGCGGCACAGTTTGGGATCTAACAAAGGGAGCCATAGCGTGCTTGGCCGCTTGTAGCACACGAAAATTTCTTAAAATCCTAGTACCGAAGTGTGACCCCTCCTGAATATATATGATAACATGACAAACCTGCATTTCTAACTCGTCAATTACACCATCAACCACGCACAAATTAAAATTTAAAGTATACACAGGACGCACTCTGTATTTCAAAAGAAAAAAAAGAACTACATCATTAAAATTGAGCTTCCTAAGGTTAACAATCCTATCTCTTTCGTAGTATAATTTGGTAAACCCTACTCTAATTTTGCAAACTTCTCACTAAATATATGCAAAACATTATCAAATCTTGTACGTCTGTAATTTAGACGATAAGACTAGGTTATTGACCTTGTCATATTCTGCATAATATAAGATGTTCAGAAGAGTGGAGAAAATGACTTACAGAGAACATGAAAAGCATTCCCTGGAGGTCGCCGAATTCGTGCTCTTCGACGGCGGAATCGAATCCCGGCGGCGCGGCGTCGTCCGCGGCGGCATGAATCGCGGGACAGCGCGTGGAAGATAACTGCAGGAACAAAATTCCCTTGTCGTGGTCGTGAAAGTAGCTGATTCTCCTCCGCTCGAACCACCTCCTCGCCTCCTCATCGTCGAGGAGCAGCGGCGCGTCAAGATTACCAGAGGCGAAGGCGTTGGAGTCGATGACGCGGTTGAGGAGCTGCGCGGAATCGTCGTGCCGCCGCGCGATGAAACCGACGACCACCACGCCGTCGGAGGAGCGAGGAAGCGGTGGAGGCGGCGCCGGAGAGGGATGGTCGGATGAAGACGACGACGGAGGGCGAATGAGGACTCGAACCGGTGACGGTGACGGTGACGATGACGATGACGGTGATGGAGAAGGGTTTCGTGGCTCCATCATTCAAATGTGAATGCCTTCTTTGTTCTGCGAGATTTGGATTCTCAGCTTCATCACATTTTTAATTTATTTAAATTTTGTATTTTAGTTTTGGGAGTTGGCTTGGCTTCGTAGTTTGCAGTTTGCAGTTTGCAGTTGCAATGTGCTCTCTACTTGTAACGTGGACTTTGGAGTTTCTACTGTTCGAGTTCGGTCTAAAGGGTTCAACTCAAATTTCCAAGACTTAACGTGAAAACCATTTACATAATTTCTTATGTCATATCTATCCTCTATTACTATCTATTATCTATATCTATCCATAAGCATGATTTTATCATATAATGAAATTATTATTTTTTAAATTTATAATTTTACGTGAATGCTACCCTCAAAACACATGATATATTTAAAATGTTCTACATTATAGTTTAAGTAAAATAAACTAATTAAGTAATTATACTTGTATTAGGTCAAAACTTCAAATCTACGATTATGTTTTTTCTTTAAATTGCATTTCATAAACCAACAGTTTTTAATAAAATAATAATAATATTTAACATTTGAAGCAATGTATTATAAGATGATGACATGACAATATTTAGCACTTTTTTTAAGATAAATAAATATATATTAAGCAGTGTATTTAGACTTTAAAGTTTAAATCACACTTAATTGACGAACATATATTGTGTAAAAATTAAGGTACCATTCAGTTATGATAAAAATTTATTTCATTCAAAATTGTTCGAAAATAACCACTTGTATCTATTTTTTAATTCGACATCCAAATAGATCATTAAATTGAATTTTGCTTTGAAATTTTACAATTGCGCCAGTGCAGAGATTTGATCATGCCTAGTAATAATGTACTTGCTATCATTATTTTACTTTGGTATTTGTATGGTACTAGAGAATCAATTATTGCATTTCAAGCAGGGAACTTATGTACTTCAACAGAAATATCAATAAAATAAAAATACTAGTAATACGTCCTTTTGAATACAAATTTTTTTAAATTGATTGATTTTTTTTTAGAAATTACATAATGTTGTATGTCTTTTTTATTTAATTAACTTATTCATAATGTTATATTTTTTAATTAATAATAGTATATAGTGTACTAAAGATATATACTACATCACGCTTCTATTATAAAAAAAATTAATTTTACACTAATTAAAAAATAAGTAGATATTAAAAATAGAATGTCAATTAAATAAAAAATATTTTGAAGATAATTTATTTAAATAGGATCAAATTAGTCAAAAATTGTTTATAAAAAAAACAAAAAAATAGAATTTTTTTTTTTTTTTATAAAAAAGATAAGAAGGAGTATTAGATAATATGTTACTAGTACTATTCTAAATGAATTGAATGTTTTTCCATTATGAGAACTCTTATTATGCTCTTAAATTAAGAATAAGGTTATGTTTTAATAAAATTATCCATAAACATTTATAAAGACTAAAATTATCAAAATAATTTTATGGAATTAAAAACAAAATACTCAAGTTGTAAACTAAAATCACCAAACTAATTTTATGATAATTAAAAATAAAATATCTAAATTATAAAAATTAAAAAGATAATTAAGTCAAACTAATTTAAGAAAAAAAAATTAAAGACACATTGATCATTATGACAAACTTTGTCTTTATCCTTTCACCACTCATTTTCTCTCTTCATCATCTCAACTACACACTATGCAAGAGAGTCCATAACCTATACATGTTTGAGACAAATCACATGACAATAAGTCGTTGTAGTCCTTAAAGGCAATTCCACTTTAGAAGGCCTTGTAACACTAACCTGACAAGAGAACAAATATTTTTTTTTTCTTTTTTAACCTTATTACTAGCACTTCCTAGGGTGACTTCTCACCTTATTAACTAATAATAACTACATGTCAATGTTGTGTTTGTAGATCCAACAACTGTTACTAGTCATGTTTTTGGCCTTACTCATAGATCTCATGATTTTCTCCTCACGAGTTTGAGGCTTATTATTATGTTATCCCTATTTTGAAACCATTTTCTAACATGTGTTATTGCAATATGAGTTTGATGATATGATAAATGGATGCATATCAATTGGTAAGACCTTGGTTTCTATTTTTAATTACTTTTAGCAATGTGGTTTAGTTAAGTTAATGAAGTCACTATATTTGTTTATTGAATAAAATGACATATTTAGGGCCAAACTTCAATCTTAATAAACTTAATATATGGAGCTTCAAAAGATAAAATTTGTCACGCAAATGACTTGGGAAAACATAATTGTTAATGTTGATGTTAATGTCTCTTTCTCTTGAGACTTCTTTTTTCTTTATAATGCTTTTAACCTTGTCTGGCCCTGTCATTTTTTTAAGTATAAGAGTTGCAAAAGCAACAATTATGGCAATTAGGTGCTCCTTATGTTTTGATATAATTAATTGTCTCTTATCATATTTTGTAGTACAATCCTTATTTCAATTGCATGTTTGAATTTTAACTTATTTTTAAAAAATTATAATTTCTTTTTATTTATTATATTGAGAAAAGAATAAACCATCAAATTTAGTCTCTTAAGTATCACCCTCTCTCCAAAATAGTCCTTAAACTAATGAAATTATATAAATAATTCCTAAAATATTAGAGATCATCTTACATAGTTCTTCAAGTATTAAAAATTCTTCAAATTAATCCCCTAATGTTAGTAAAATATATCAACCTAGGTACTAAATTGATAAATATTCAATACTTTAGAAATTACTTGTATAATTTAATCAATTTAATGACTATTTAAGAGATAGAGTAATACTTTAGAAATTAAATTAATGATCTATTCATTAAGAAAATTATACTAACACCTTTATGATTTCTTCAAAATTCACACAATACTTATTTTTTTTTAATTTTATAGTAACTCTTTTTAATTGTTTCAAATATATTAAATTAATATTTCATGTCATGCAATAAACACATTGCATTTGTATATCATTCATTGGACCCAATTCAGTAGCTAAAAAAGTCTTAATGATTCATAAGTTTAAGTGTCATAATTGGAATTCCGATAGAATGATGAAAATAAATTAAAAAATAATTAAATTATCATAATAGTTTATTTAAAAAATTATAAACAAAAATTCTTTTAAATAAAATAATCTTACTAATCAAATTTTGAATTCAAGAATTAATTACGCACAATAAAAACATAAGTACTCTGTAATATTTGTCCTACAACATTATCTTAAATTGAACATGCAAAAATTAGTTTAAAAATATTTATTCAATCTCTTAAAAAAAACAAAACTATTCTTATTTTTTATTTTCGAAAATAGAACATTTTATTATCAAAACACAACTTACTTCATAAAAAAAGATTGTTTTAAAAAGAAGTTAACGTAAAAAATATCATAATGTGAAATGGCAACAAATATCATATATCATATTTAGTTGCTATTAAAGTAGTTCATAATTTGCCTTATTATTATTTACGAATAAACAGTTATATATCACAGCCAAAAATATATAACAATTTAAAACTTTAGGCTCAGTATTATATGCGCCGTGAACATGGGACTTCAAATATGAGGCCCAAACCCATGCACCTAAACCTGCTAAGCCCAACAAACATTTCAAAGAAGTTAATGAAAAAGTGAGACATAAAACAAATGCATATAATAAAGAGGGTTTGGAAATTAAGTTGGTATGTATGTTAGTTTGTTTGTATCTTTTTTTTTTTTGCAAAAATATGGTTATGTTTGTGTTGTTGTGACGTGAAATTCCATGTCTCATGTGAAGCTATACAGTGCTGCTTCCATGTCCAAAATGTGTCTCCAAACACAAAGAAAGGTTTTTGCATTTGCAGTTAGAAGATGTGGTGAAATTATGATGGAAAAGTTTGGTAAGGAGAGGTAGTTAAAGTATATAGCAGTAGCTAAGAAAGTGAAACAGTTGTGTTTTCTTGAAGCAGTAAACCTAACATAAAGATTGAGTCGGCACAGAGTCATTTTCACTCAAAGAAAGGCTGAATTTGCTGACTCGTGACCTTCCATTAAACTCATAACCTCCACCATTCAATTCTCAATATTGCAACTTTTTCTTTCCTTTTACTTTTCACTTATTATCCAACGCCTAACCTCCTCAACTGGCTATGGCAGACGGTGGTTGTTCATTTTTATTTTAAGTATTTAATCTATTTGTATATTTATGATTCAAACACAAAACATATTTATGTAGTTTATTTACATACTCTAATCATATGAATAAATTAGTAATTATATTGTTATTTTTCTAATTTTATGCTTGAAGATTTTCATTATAAAAATCAGCCTAGAGACAGAAAAATCAAATAATCTTTACGTTATTTAGAAAGTTTCTAGTTTGCCAGCATTGACAACTAAAAATAAACCAAAATTAGTAAATACCGATTAATTCTTGCCATTGTCACTTAAAATACTAGTATATTACACATAAGGTGTGAATTTTCTTAAAGATAAAAATGAGAAATGTCAACCAGTAATGAAAAATCAATAAAAAAAAATTAGAATATATTAATTATTTATAAAAACATATACGGGTAATATTTTATTAATAATTTACTTTTAAAATTATTTTTAAATGGGTGGCTCATTTATTACTTTTATTCATTCTCATTTATTACTAAAATAATCAGTACCCAACAGGCGCCTTTGTGATTTGTGTGGAGGTGTGTGAAAAAAATTGAAAGGGGGATAGTTATTTTTTGGAATTTTTGAAAATATATTAATTGAGTTTAATTTTTGTAAATTGTCAGTGTAATAAATTTTATATTATTGATTAATTAAAAAATGATGGTGTATATAATTTTTAAGGTGATTGTCGTTAAGTTCAATAAATATATATATTATATATGATAATTTATAATTAAATGAGAATATAAAAATCTTTTACATGTATTTACTCGTATCAATAAAGCAAATTATGAAAGTGATTACTAGTTAGGAAAGAAGTCCAATGAAAATGAAGATAGTTGAAACACACACTAAGAATTTTCAACATGATCGATACTGCTGCTTGTCAAGAGTTCAGTTTTAGTAAATTACTCAGAAAAAGATAACTCAATAAACCACAAGTTTTATTCTTATAAACTTTCCTTTGGTTACTATTATTTTTGTAAATCTTTGACTTGCAATTTTTTAGTCATTTAAAAAAGGATATCAAATCTTAAAAATCCCTTTCATATTTATAGAGATTATTATTTTACTTTTTATTTGTTTTTATAATTGTTTAGACAGATGATTATATAGAATCTATTAAATATTTTACAAATGATTGATCACTACCAACAGAAATATAGAATAAAAAAAGCCATGTTTGTTTGTTATTGTTATAATGTAAATGAAAAGTGTTTAATGCTTAGTTGCAACAAACTACCTTGTCTTTACCATGGTGAAGTAGAGTGAGTATTAGGTTTACTGGTTTTCTGTGGCATTCCTCGTGGCTTTTGAGACAAACAATGTCTAATATTTTATTGCAAGTTTAACGCCTCTATTAGTTTAATGCCTAATAAGTGACAATTTTAACTTTTCCCTTTATAACAAATTAGATAGTGTTTCGATGGAGATTTTTAAAATTTTAGGAAATGTTTTTTATTTTCAATTTTAAATATTTATTTAAATAAATTAAATTTTTATCTTTTAAAGTCTTGATTTGATTAAAGAAATTCAATATACATCATATGTGAATTTTTTTTTACTATTAATTTTAAAATTGATATTTGGTATGAATTTTACTAAATACAAGTATTAACTAATTTTAAATAAAATCAAAACATACTTTTGAAATTAGAAGATTTTGCAAAAAAAAAAAATAATAATTTAACTATATATATCATTTTTCGTAAAATAACAATCAATATCTACATAATTTAATTCCCTAAAAAAACTACAAAATTGAATAGTAAGATCTTGGTATTCTAATTTTAATATTTTTTAAATAGAAATTAAATTATTTTCTATAAGAAAGTCAATCTTGATCTAGAATAGGTAAATCAATTATTAGTGACAAAGTTTTTTTAAAAAAAAATTTAACGCAGTTGTATAGTATTAATCACTACATAATTTTAACATAATATATAACAATGAAAATATTGTTTAATAAAAAAGGAAAATATTAAGTATTTTATTATTTATAAATTTGTATCTTATCATTAAAAATATATATTTGTTAGAGTATATTAAGTTTTTGTCCCTTAACTTTTTTAGATTCTAATTTTTAGTCTCAATTTTTTTACAACTTTTAGTCTTTTATTAATTTTTCATCAACACTTTTAGTTTTTTTTTGTTTATTTTTAGTCCTTTTTTAATTTTATTGTTTAAAATTAGTCTCAAATATAAAATAAATTAGGAACAAAATATGAAAAAATTAAGAACTAAATTTAAATAATAAAAATAAATGAGAAATTAAAAATAGACAAAATCTTTAAAAGAACTAAAAATGATGACTACAAATTAATTGAGGATCAAAATTTATAAAAAAATCAAGGAACTAAAAATAAAAGTTTAAGATAAAATAATTCATAATAAAACAATAGAAAAAAGTTTTATCTAAATTATTTCATTTTAAACACTATTTGAAATCTTTGTTTTAATTGAAATAATTTTTCTATCAATTTTTTATTATTATTAAAATTTGACTTGTTTGAAATTTTGGTTTCTCAAATATTTCAATTGTACGAGTTTAGTCATTTGAGTTTTAATTGTGTTAATAAGTCCCTTAAGTTTATCAAATGTGTAATTTTAATTTTTTAAATTTTAATTGTGTGATTTTAATCCTAAAAATATTATAATCGTATAATTTTAATTTTTTTAATTTTACAATCATATAATTTTAGTTCTCTATTTATCATAATAATATGATTTTAATTTTTAAAAAAATTAATTTTATAATTATAAAATTTAAGATATTAAAAATGTACAATTGTGATATCTGAATATAAAAATCACACAATTATCAAATTTAAGAAAAAAATGACACAATTAAAATTTAAAAGATTGAAATCGTATATTTATAATATTTAAAAAACTTAATTAACACAGTTAAAATATTAAGAATTAAAATTATATAATTGTGATACTTAAGAAAAAAAATATATAATTAAATCTTAAATTTTATATGTAATATTTTTTTTATAATAATAAGAATAAAATTTAAACTTTAAAACTTTACACAAATTATCTAAACCTCTTAATACTAAACTGATTCTAATAGATTTTGTATTTAATATTAACAAAATATTTTAATATGTAGTATTTAAAATTAAATTCCAGATTGAATTTTTGGGTACTATGTGCCTTTTCTTTTTAATATTTATTCTTTCACAAGGTCTAGCCCCATATCATCATACAAATATCCGCGACCAAACAATTTATTAGCACGACAATTTCTCCTGTGCCATATTAAGAGGAAAAGAAAAATAATTGGAGCATCTTCCACGAACCATTCTGCAACCAGCAATAAATTAAAGCATCTTTCTGTTATCCCTCACCAAAAAGGAAAATTACCAAAAGTTTACAATTATGCATTTATGCTAGTGAAGTCCCTATTTTCCCAAAAAAGATAAATGTAAAAAAAAAACAAGTGATTGTTTTCGGCATATCACACCGTCTTCGCTCGCATGTGTTTGCTATAGTATACCATTTTTTATTTTTATTTTTATTTTTTCAAAAGATATATAATATTGTTCGTTCACTGCTGATCAAAGAAAAACAAATATATATAGAAATAGGGTCTACTTTCAGTTAATATAAAAAGTTTTATATTATCAATTAATTAAAAATTATGATAAATTTGATTTTACTTTGTCAGTATATAAATTATTTTCTCTCTTTCTAACACACATATATAATCATAGAGGGTTAAAACTAAATTATAAAACCATTTAATTTACTTTGTAATCATTAAATAACCTTAAATTTTAACTCTATGCTTTAAATTTACTCTTTTCACTCTCTGGTACAAAATATTTTTTTGATTATGTATATTAATATTAATTAGGTGCTTTAGCTACAACCAACTTGTTTGTTCTAATTACGAGTGGTTCACAAGCTTCTCCCCTCAGTGACGTATGAACTGTTAAAGTGGAGTTGGAGTATTAAGTCCACTAGTTTCAGTGTCCTGTGCTAATTGGCAGTGTAATATCTAGTGTCTCTAGCTTATATCACTTAAATATAAATATATTCACATAAAATTAAACAGTCCCCACTTCCTCTCAAGAGCGTGCTCATCAGTACCCCTACTATTATTCTCTAGCTACTTTATTTACAAATTACATAAAATGAAGACCTGAATTTATTTGTAACCAATAGGATATGACCCTTTTGCTCTCTCTTTATCTACTTCTGAAAATGAGAACTCACTCTTTGACAATTGAACCGTCCTTTTCATCTCATTAAGGTAAATAGGAGGATGCCACGATATCATACGTAAGATGGAAATATGACCCATCTTTTTTTTCTTTCTTTTTTTTTTGTCTTAATGGGTAAGTTTACTGTATTTTTCATTTGACGGATTCTGCATTTTTTTAACTGTTAGAGAAGAAGAAAAATATGGAAATATGTATTTAGTATGTGAAATAAAAATGTAGTGTTAATTTCGTCGGAAGAAAATTAGTTGAAATTGTTAAATATTGCAGCATGGTCTTAGGAGCAAAAGGCTGCGTAGTCATATTTGTCGTCTCATGATCTCAAGTTGAGTAGGGAAGGGATAAGGAAGAATGGTGTACTTTCCAAACCACCACCCCTTCTCCTTCTTCTAATCCTTTTCTTGCTTTGTTTTTTTCTTCCACTAATTAATATTTTCTTTTTCTTTCTAAAAAGTAAATGGTGGAGGGAAAGGCATAGCAGAGCAATAATATATATACGAAAATGTCACTAGCAGGTTATGGCAGTATCCAATCCTCACGTTACGTGCCTCACACAATACAACTTACCACATTTAATTTGCTACGCTAAGAATCTGCCGTCCTTTTGCCTGATAACAATTTCTATTCTTTTTATTCAGCAAACTTCACTGTACATTGAACATTCCGCTGGCTGCTGCAAATGCATTCCACTTACCTATACATCATCACTCTGTAACGTAAGGAGGGCACTTATTAATTCTCCCTTGTTGCATGTACTTTAGTATAATTGGTGGTAGAAATGCATGCATCAGAAAAGAAAAAGAAAAAAAAAAAAGATGTTTCAGACAAAATTCGCCCCCCAAAAATTAGAATAATTGTAGTAGAAAAAAATAATTGGTATTAATCAAACATGGAAAAAAAATTTAAATGATATTTGAAGTTAGATGCCATTAAATGAATTTACTTAACCTTGTATGAAAGCGCGCGCACACAAATGAAATATGCGATTAGCTTTCAGATTGATCTGTTCAAAGATTCTAAAATAAAAACGTGACAAGAGAATTATGAAGCGATGAAATTTTAATAGTAGCATATATATATATATATTAAAGAATAGCAGCTTAATTGAGACTTGGTTTTCAAACACTTAAATTTTACCTCGTAGCGCGTGTAACTGATCTATAATTCTCAATTATTCTCTTCGCAACAAGTATTAATTGATATCCTCATTACACGAGCATGAATTGAAAAACCAAGGGAAATATGAAGATGTGAATCTTCCTCATCCCGTATGACTATCTTATTTTCTATTTTTTTCACATATATTGTTGTAAGAAATATCTTAATTGTGTATTGTGTATTTTGTATTGTGTATTGTGTATTGAGATTAATCTCTTTTAAAAGATTTGAAGATACTTAAAGGTGATACGCTCCTGCATAATTAGATTTTCTCTATATATAAAAGTTAAAATTTACACTCTCGATTATTTGTTTAAGAACTTGAACCTATTATCATTTGAACCAATAATTTATTTGTACACTACTATCTTAGTTGAGAGAGATGTATATGATTTATTTTAATGAACACATGCACCTATTTTATGACAAATTATCAAGTTTGTTGTAAAAGAAATTGTTACTTATTAGCAAATAAAAATATTAAATACCAGGGTTGCTTTCATTAGTACAATTCTGGTTTAATGTATATTAAAATTTTAGTATAAAAAATTTACACCAATAGTAGAAATCATTATACTAACATTTGATGTATTGGTAATATATAATAATCTTTTATACAAATGAAAATGTACTGTTTTATAATGTATTATACTATTAACATAAATTTACAATATTTCTATTTCAATTTAATTTTTATTAGACAAAATTAATAGTAATATGAAAGCTAATATAACACTATAAATAATAAATATTATTGCTTGTCTTTAGTAATGATGATTTAGTTGTATCAAAATGTCGAATTTAATTAGTTGAGCAGAGTATTCAATGAGTTGTTATAATCTTTAATATATATTTTTAATTTTTATAAATAAAAAGTATAATTATTGTATTCAAAAAATTTATTTTTATTTTTTTATAAAAATATATTTTTATGTACAATAACAATAATAAAATTTATTGTTTGTAATAATCTTATTTTATTTAAGTTGGATTGTCTCCTTGAA
>JAMLFT010001921.1:0-28026 GCA_026544285.1 Pachyrhizus erosus | reverse complement strand
ATATTTCTCTAAAAATTTCATACTCAATTAGATAAGAAATTTTTATTTAAACATTTTTTACTTTTATTATTATAAAGATATATACTTGAATTACTTTAATCACTATATTTATATAATGTTATGAAAAAAAAAGATAAAATTTTCTCTAAATTTTTTTAGCTCAATTACATAAAAAAAATTTCATTCAGATTTCTTTACTTTATAATTATAAAAATATAAAGATATCATGTGATACAAAATATTAACTATTAAATAAAAAAATTATTATTAATAGACAGTTATTCAAAATATAAGGAGAATGTTTTACACAATGGTTTTGCATTTTTACGAATATGAAAGTGAAAATATTTATTCTTATATTCATTAGGAAGTTATAAAAAAATATTCTCGTGTCTCTTTTATTCCCAATAAAGTTATGTTTTCATGTGTACATTATTTTTATTCCCATTCTTAGGGTAGGAAAGTTACATTAACATGGGAATGTGAAAAGTTATTTTTTAACCCCATTCTAACTTCTATTTTTTTTAATTTTTATTTATTATTTTATAATTTAAAAAGTTTTTTTTAAGAATATTAAAAGTTAACCAAACATATTTTTATACATGCTTAAGAATAACATTTATGGTTACAATATTTCTTGGAATGTGATTCCGAGAAATGTAGCATCATAACTTGAAACAAACATTCCATTATACGTCTTAAGAGAATATTATATACTAATTTTGATTAGAATAACCTAACATGCGACTCAAACTTGTTTTATAAAAACACATTGAGACTATTTTTTGAAATTCAAACTTGTTCAAATCAATCTCATATTAGGATGGATAACATGTCAAATTGGACCGTGCTCACCCTTAAGAGAGACTAAACACAATAATTTTCAAAATCTAAAAGTTAAAAAAACAAATTTTTTAAAACTTTTTTAAAATAACCAATTATTTCTATAAAAACATGTAAGAGCATCTCCAACCATAAAACTCAACTTGAGTTCTTAGAACTACTTTTTGTCGGTTTCATAATGTTACATAAGATTTAGGAACTTGTTTAGTTTTATACATAAATTTTAATGTGTAAATTATTATTAATTTATATAAATATGAATAAAAATATACAAAAAGTATTAAAAATTTATTTATTTTTATGACTGAAAGTGAAATTGGAGAGAAATACATAACATTGAGATTTACATATAAAAAAAATAAAAATTTCATTATTCTCATGTCTGAAACGCTTCCAAATATGTTTCGCCAAGCTTGGTGAAAGTTGTCTATGAATTCATCTTTCATGAATGTAAGCTATTGTTTGCAAGTATGTAGAAAAATAAGGATGTGCATAATTAGATACTTCACTAGTTGAGATATCATTATCTAAATGTTTATAATCAAAATTAGCACTATATGTATCGTTCATCTTTAATAATAATGTTATGCAAGATAATGCATGCCAATATAATATTATTCATTGTATCTATATGCAAAGCATGTGATGGACCTCATATTATTGTAAATTGAGAATGACCAAATGCTTGTTCCACATATTTTTTTTGTTGAGTTTTGACACTATGAAAAATTTTCTTTTTTCTTCTTGCAACATTGGGATAATCTTGACAAATGTGAGCCACTCAAAATAAATATCGTTTGCAATATAGAACCCTAATCATATGGGGTTATATTAATTGTAAATTAAATTAGAGGAACTTGTCCTTGTAAAAACATCATTAACACAAATTAATTTGACAAGTTAATATCATTTTTTGAACCCATTATTCTATAAAATACATGCCAAATTCATAAGTCTTATGATATGACTACTTCAAGCATGATTGTGAGTTTGACATGTTCACCTTTACAAAATTGTTCTTTCCATGTAATTAGAAAAAAATTTCATTCCTAATGCATACAATCAATAGAACCCAACATACTTGGAAAGTCACGTGTCTCCCCAATTTGTAGTAGGCGATTGATGTAATTGTTGTTAAGCCTTTTCAAGTACTTAACCTCAGATATCTTGTTCACACCCTTTACAAATATTTTAAAACATTTCATTGTAGTGTTTTCACCAATTCTAATGTACTCGTTGACATTATCAAGAAGTGATCCATATGCTAATATATGAATAGTCATAGTGTAAGTTGACAATGTTGAAAGACCCATTCTACCAACTACATAAGCTCTCATTTGAAATACTCATCATGATTGCTAAGAACATCTACAATTCAAATAAACGCATGACTTCACATTTGAAACCTTCATTGAAATTGAGTCTTTATGTATATAGGATTTTTAGAGAAGTAGTCAATGAATAGTTGATTATGTCCATCTTCATGATTCTAATCTATCATTGTTCTTCTTTGTTTAAACATAATGGTGTTGTGAACTTGTTCTTCTTGCTTCTAAATCATGAACCTTATGACTTGTTATTAAGTGTTGTCTTCAAGTTGTTAATCTATAATTAGTTTCCAAAGTGTATCAAAGTTGATGTTTGGATACATTTTATAAATGATTGAAGCGAATAAAAATGAGAAAAAAAATTAGATGAGAAGTTGTAAAAACGAGAGAAAAAGATGTTAAATTTTGATGAGAAGTTGCAAAAATGATAGAAAACCAAATAATTCTATAAAATGATTCATAACAATTAGTTTCCCAACGACTAGTACATAATAGCTAGTGCAATACAACTATTTCATAATGGTTACTTCATAACAGCTAATACATAACAACTAGTTTCTTAATAGTTACTACATAATGACTAGTTAAAATAATGTTAAAATATTAAATAAATTTCCTAACTTATGTCTAGTAAAATTATAATACAATTCATAGTCTTGGTATTAACTCTCATATATGGTAGATGTGTCCTTCATGAGAATGTTATATATCATGATTATATTCTTTATCTCCTTTGCCTTAACTATTTTTGTTATGACAATATTTTTTTTCCTTTATAGCATTTTCGATGCTAGTCAAATTGCCATTATTAGTAGACATTGCAACACTTTTGTCCTATTGGACTGGCCATTCATAATGTTGGGTCATTTTCCAAATAATCAATCAACATCTCTAGGTTAGATACCATGGGTATGCCCCAAAAGTAAAGACTTAAGTTTTTTTGAACAATTTTCATTAAAATATGTTAACCATTTAGGTTTAGCTTTCACTGGTCACCATGATGCTCCATAGTAAACTTGTTCCCTTCATCTTGAGAAAAAAATAACATATGCATTGGCCATTACATCATTCTCGGTGTGCTCGTATTTCTTCATTTGAATAACTTGCTTGTAATACCTATTGAACTTTTGAATGCTACCATTTATTTTATGTCACTGAGCTTTCAATTGTAAAACTTATCTTCCTCACAAGTTCCTTCAAAAGTTGATATTTGATTATTACCAATGATTGTATCTTTAGAAACATTGAGTCATGCTCTAATGAGACTTGTATCTTTTTCCATTGTAAACTTGATTTATAATATTTATTGGAAGAATTCTATCCTTCTTCCTTAAGTGTAATATTTTCTAAGCCAATTTGGCTAGAAAATTATGGAACTTGTGTTTTAACTTCTTTGTTAAAAGATTTTACATCCTAATATAATTCGGAGGCCTATCAAACATGGTGAAATTGTTTAGTGGTAGTGAAAACATAAGAAATGTTTGTTAATTTTTAGTAGAAGCGAGTTGATAATTTTGCATAAAATTCATTGTTGTATTCTTTATTGATGATGGAAACATTAGAAAAAATGAAGGATTTTGATAGTGTTCACTAGTAAGAGAAAATTGATAATTTTCACCTCCTTCATCGTCCCCCTTCTCCCACTATCCATTTTCATATTTTTCTCCTCACTGCCTCCTTCTACCCCCCTTTCCCTTTTCTCCTTCCCCATTCTTCATGCAGATTAGCTTCCATTTCATTTTTGTGACACTGTCAAATATTGTTGGGTTCCGACGATGGTACTGGTAGCGGGATGTGTGAGGTCCATAACAAGAAGGCGATCGTGGATGCAGAGGTGGTACAATGTCTCACGATGAAGAGGGACCCATTCACATGTTGATAATGTGGATAATAGTGAGTCGATGTGTGACAGAGGACCAACATTTTTGCCACCATGCTGTTGGCGACAACTAGTGAGCTAGTGGATGCATATTTATATAGGCTAATTATACATAAATAAAAAATATTTTATTTTTTTAAATAAAAAATTATGTGTCTATAAATTAGTATTATTAATAAATATAAATTATTATATTTTGATTTTCAAAAATATTTAAATTTAATTAGAAAAATATTGTTTTGTAAATGAGATTTCTTTTGTAATTATGTTATTAGTGAAAAGTATATATTGGTTTTGTTAATAACTGGTATTCGTTAAAAAATTTACTTAATAATCTTTAACGAGATCTTTTTCTTAATAATGATTTTTTGTTCTACCTATAAAGATTGAATACGAGACTTGACTTAAAATATCCGAGTTCAAGTTTGCTCAAATTAACTATTTATATATAAGATATTTGATATATTTAGTAAAAAGATGATATTTAACTATTGCAAAATATTAAACAATCAACTATGTATGTAATTATTTTTTATAATAAAATTATTTCTTCACAAATATGTCAAATAAAAAATTCTTAAATACTTGAATCACTAAAGTATTTATAAAGCATTTTAAATTATTTTTTATTGATATAACAATTTATTTATTTTTTTAAAAAAATTGAATTCAAATCTTATAAATAAAATTCCCAATACGGATTCAAGTTAATTGAGATCCAATATAATTTTTGAACATTCGACCTTATGTTTTTTGAATATACTTGGTCTTGTGTTCTTTTTTCTTCTTAGTTTCTCATGGATATCTTTTTTATTTGCAAATAATTCCATTCGAGGTTTTGTTGAAAATTAAGTATGATTATATTGTTTTAACAGAATTTCAATAATTTAATCACTGCATAGTAGCCTAAATTGTAAAAATTAAAAAAAAGAATAATCAATAAAAAAGTAAATAATACTCACACTTTTTAAAAAATTATGCAAAATCTTCTAGTTTTTTTTATTCGTATAACAATTTTTTAATTTAAAAATATTACACTGACTTGTTCATACATTATATTAAAAAAATTGAATAATTTATGAAATCTTAAAAAATAGGCAAAAGAGAAATTTGTTTTATTGAAATGTATAAAAATAGACTCTCTTATATTTTGAAATGCTCTTTCACATTATTTCTAACAAGGGTGAGTTTGTTTGTGATTATTTTTTTAATTTTGTATTAAAATAAATATTTTTTAGTTTTTTTATAAGGTTAAATAAATTAACTAAGTGTCCAAAAGATACTAATTGACAAGATTCTAAACAATATTATTTATTCCATTATAATATTAGAAACAAAATTTATCTCAAAATAATTATCAATTTAACTTTTAAATATAATATTATTTTTTTAATTATATTTTTAACATATTTATTATAATATTATTATTGTTTTACTATATCATTAATATTTATTAAAATTAAAATTAATTTAATAAATTATTATTTTTTATATCTTAAATTAGTTTTAGATCAATTATAACGCATCAGAAGGAGCAATACCGAAATCTTCCCATCTATTTTGTTCAAGGATGGTGCTTTTGGCGGGTACAGTGTTCTAATAAAAAGTATAAATGTGTTGAGAAGAAGAAAAAGAAAAAGCAATGTTTGGAAAAATATGCTGTCTGAAAACCAAACAATCAAACAATCATAGACAGGAATAAGCTTTATATTTGAAGGATTCCATGTGTTTAGGAGAAGTTTTTCCTTTTTCATTTACCTCTCTCATTTTCTCCTTCTCAGGTTAGTTTCCTTTTCAGCCACCTTCGCCTTTTCATTTCACTTTCCTTCATTCAACTTTATCCTTTCAAATTCGAAGCTTCCTTTATGCTATTACGCTGTAACACATGATTTGTTAATGCGATTCAAATTTTATTTTATATAAAATAAGTCAAGGAAGGTCATGACTTATAGTTCAATTTAGGGATTTAAGCTTAAAAATGATGTTACTAATCTGTGAATGTGTGTTTTCACTTAAGTGACTTTCAGTAATAAGGTAGACTGATTGAATTCTGCTGCTGATTAGAGTATGAAAATATTTTAAAAAATTGAATAATTTTTTTATTTTCAACTATAAAAACAGGATTTGGTACAAAAAAGATAACATCTTATCTGTTTGATTATACAGTTAATTGAGTATTCTTTGTGTTCAAATTTTTTTTTTTAATTTCTAATGTGATGAACTCTTTTTAAACAATGCTTTCTACTAATAGTCTAAGGTGATTAACTATTACAGTTTAAGCTCTTTGTTTCAAATATGGCTGCTAAGTACTGTTTAATTTTTCACTTTTATTTTGCTTCTTTCATAAGATCTTATTTTTTTTTTCTATTTTCTTTTTCCCTATTTTCATACTTTTATGAATAAGGGTTGTTTTTCACCATAAAGAGGTGTTTGATATGGACACCTCTTAAGAAATGTATTATTTCAGTGTAAAATACATTCATAATTCTGGCCTTTTATTGTCAGTTAATCAGTTTGCATTATGGATTTCTGATCAAATTTGTTCAAATTGATTGTAATCTTCAATTTCAATCTGCTATGTCAATTTTCAGCTGGGTATCTTGCAAATTCCTACATTTATTTGGTCTAGTTGTTCTTTTTCAAAGTTTAGCAGGTTGTGCTGAGGCTTAACTAGCCTTTGAAGTATATTTTGGAGTTTTATCAGAGAACAAATGGGTTATATTGGAGCTCACGGTGTTGCAGCTCTGCGCAGATATAAATATAGTGGAGTAGATCATTCCTACATGGCCAAATATGTGCTACAGCCATTTTGAAGTCGCTTTGTTAATTTTTTCCCCTTATGGATGCCGTGAGTACTTTTATCAATTTAAAGAAACTAAGTCTTTTTTCCGACTTAATTATTTTATAACATAGAAGCATCTCTTCACTTTGAGGATGATAAATCATATTATGAATTTCAATTGGGCAGATTGAGTGTTATTATTCTAGCCATGGAACTTTTCTTATAATTATTACAATAATATTGTCTTTGTTATAGTTACTGTAACTTGATAATATCATTATAAGTTTGAATGAATACACACAAAATTAACCCTAGCCTTAGGCTATCTGCATAATCTTTTCTTATATTTGTAATTTAGATTTTGGTTTATATATGAACAGCTGTTTTAAATTGTTTTGCTTGTATTCACTTAGTGTCTTAAAAATTAAAATTGACAACACAGCCATAATTAGAAGTTAGAGTATTCCCTATTTGAAAATTCCAAAATAATATTGTTTATATAGATATATTTTCATTTGCCTGTGGAATAGAAATCATCCAGTAACTTATAGTTGTTATCATCTAACACAGGTTATTGTGCATGACATGTGAATAGTTCACCTCCTGATTGATATATTTGTTTGACTTTTCTAGCTATAGCCATGAACACACACTTATTCATAAGATAATACTATTATGTACTCTTTGGCTAAAATATGGTTGTTTTTTTTTTTTGAGTTCTGAATACACCAACTCATACCTTTTTCTTTTATTTGTCCCAATCTCTTGAGCTTCTTCGAATCTTTGCATACCAAACATGGTACACTGTTGCCTCCTTTCTTATTGTAGCATCATCTGTAACTGTTACTGTTGTCATCATAAGCTATAATATTGACACTGATGAATCATAAATTGCTTAATTGCAGATAACTCTTATGGGATTTATGTTCTTACTAGTGTCTGCATCGCTTGGTTATGTAAGTGGAACCTGAGTCCTTTAGTCTTCCTATTTCCTAAAATTGAAGTCATAACAGTTATAACTTTCCAACGCTTGACTTTCTTTTTTATTTTGTCAAATGGTAGAATGAAATTTGCAATTATTAAAACCAGTATATAAAGTGTTTCTAAGATTGTTGGTTAATTTCATGCCTTATTGATAATTTTTTTTGTTGAACTGTTACTTACATGGTTAGGGTAGGAAATTTGGATACAGTGATTGCTGTATTGAAACACTGAATTCCTAGATACATTATACTTAAATTTATTTATTTATTTTTCAGATATACTCCCCACAATTAGACACAGCTCCTCCAAGATGGGTTCATTTTGCTCATGGACTACTTCTGTTTTTATACCAGGTATGATTAAATACTTAAAGTGCAGTACTTTCTAACTTCATTGTCCATTGGACCTTATGTTGGGTAGCCCTGTTTTGCTGCCTTGATGGCTACCGTTTCTGATAAATTTTACTAATGTAATCAGTTGCCTTGAATATTGATCTCACTTAAACCACGTGATATTTGCTCTCTACTAATATCTTGAATCTTGACTGTAAATTGCAATGACTGTAGTGTTGTTTCACAATGAATCTAAATGATTTGAATTATGAAATTTTTTAGATGCATAAACCTAGTGCTCTAATGGTTGATTCCTTTTATATTTATAATTGTGATATTGTTGAAATTCTTGAACCTTGAGTTTGAAACATGTTTACATTTGACCTTCTGTTATTGCAGAGGAATTTCCTGAAAAAGGAATCAATATTTGAACTTTTTTTATCTTTTCAGCATTACCTTTGTGATTACTTATATCGACTATGTTTACTTGTTCTATGTGCAGTATATCTCCTGACAACTAAGCAATACTCGTATGGTTTATCCATGGAAGGTTTTTACTAGATGATGCCTAAGTTTTCATCTTTGCTATAATTATTTTATTTATTGTTTTCTTATATGTGGGTGTGTACTCTAGACATTTGATGCTGTAGATGGTAAGCAAGCTAGACGAACAAATTCCTCGAGCCCATTGGGGGAGCTTTTTGATAAGGTGATTTCCCTGCATTGTGTTTTTCATTCTATTGTTTTTCATTATGCATATCCGTTTGTTATTAATTGAAGATTTTTTCTACTGTGTATGCAGGGTGTGACGCACTTGCTTGTACAGTATATCTCTTTTAGTTTTGGCTATTCTTTCTCCATCATTGAAAGAGAATAATGACAGTCATCTATGATAACGTGTTTTCAGTTTGAAGCATTGGCTTTTAGGAGCACAGCCATGTGTGGAAGAAGTACTTTCTGGTGGTGGTTAATATCTGCAATTACATTTTATGGTGCAACCTGGGAGCAGTAAGTTATCATGTTCAATTAATATACTAGATGATATCTTTATAATAATAAAAAGTAAAGAAGTCTAAACGGAAAATTTACAATTAAGTTACAAAATTTGAGAGAAATTTTTTATCTATCTTTTAATTCATAAATTTTTTTAAATGTAGTAATTAAGATAGTTATAATAAATTTATATTGAATAATTAAATTTATTATAATTAATACATATCTTTATCTTTATAATAATAAATGTAAAAAAGTCTAACTGAAAAAATCTTGTGCTATTGAGAGTGCAAATTTTAGAGAATTTTTATCTATTTTTAATTCATAAAATTATGTAAATATAGTAATTAAGGTAATTAGAACAAGTATATATCTTGATGATAATAAAAGTAAAGAAGTTTGAGTGAGAAATTTTAATGCATTTTAAAAAAAATTATAATTTTAAAATATAATAACAAATTCATGCATCTCATGGATCACCGTACTAGTGTTATATTAATGTTATATTGTTTTTAGGAAGTCATACAGTATTGTATATTGCAGTCTGGAAAATAAAAATTTGTTTTAGCTGCCCCTTATGTCTAATATGTATGGTTCAAACTGAAATTGAATACTTAGGAAAAATAATTTTGCAATGACTGTGGAAAATGATTATGTGGTCTTGTTTTTATTGTTTTATTTTAATGAAATATCCCTAATTCTTAAGCTGGCATCTTCCCTTTTGTAAAATCATACTTTTGACAATTTGGCATGATTATATATTTTAATACTATATTTCATATATGCTGTTAAACAAACTAGGAATATTGATTTTCTTTAAAATGTTGTTTTGGATACAGCTATTTCACCAATACACTTGTACTGCCTGCTGTAAATGGACCTACAGAGGGTCTCATGATAATATACGTCTGTCACTTTTTCACCCACTATTGAGGGTATGGACTTTCTGTGTTTATACACACACAGCCACTAAGTTTTCTTAGAATCTCATGCATGCTGTATTGTTGTTATTGTTATTATTATTATTATACAGGTGCCGAGTGGTGGGATCAGGAGGAAAGTCTTTGCCATTTTTAAATTGGCTTCCTGTTTTTGGGGGTAAGACATCCTTCATGATATAGTATTTTTTCTTTTTTGGACCAAAAGGTTTATATGTCTTGTCATTTGTGGCAATTATCATACCTGTTCCAAGTTTCATATTTAACACTTCCTAAGATGTATTTTTGGTATTTCTTTTGCTAAAGGTTTTTCATGCATTTGGAGACAACTTTTTGTACATCTGTTTGTCTAATACATGAAACAATATTAAATTTGTAGTAATATGTCCTCATTTTCTATCTATTAATTCTGCATGTTCACTGGATATCCAGATGGCAAGATGTCCTTATCAGTTCAGATGCTTGCTTGTGTGTTATATGAGCTTGGGATTTGGGTACATAGGCATAAAGAACATTTTTTTTATTATGAGTGGATAAATAATTTGTATGGCCTAACTAGACTCAAAAATTTGCCTGACTAAACTATACAGCCAATGTAAAACTTGTCGATATACCAAACATGGATCTAGTTTTATTGTCTTAAGAGGGTACATCCTTTGCTATATTTAATATGTTCTTCGATGTCTGGAATGCCAATTTTTTCCTCTCAAATTCTTTGCTATGTGCTGCAGTATGTACTTCAATTTTTTCCTCTTAATGTAAAACCTTTTTAGTTTGAAAAGTCCTCAATTCGTGTTAGTTTTTTTAGGCATCTTTTCATTTTCTTTAAGTAGTGAGAAGCTATGCAGTAACTAAGATCATATTGACAATATATTGGTAGAAACCAATAGTACCGAATAAATCATACTACGTGTATTAATTCTTAAGAGTACTTGGGGTGCATCTGGTTTGTCTTTTAGTTTTCATTTTCAGTTAATATGTTTTTACTACTATTTTAATAAAACAATTCCTTGTTTTCACTTTGTTTTCTACTTTTAGTGATTTGCAAAGGAAATGGTGAAAACAACAAAATCTTGTTTTCTTCATCTCCTTTACAAAACTCTTAGAAGCAAGAAACAAATTGAAAATAAAGTGGACTTTATAATTAATAGTATAACATCAATTAAAATGGTATAAAAAAAGCTAGCCAATAACAATCTTATTTATTCATTCTTGTGTACTTATCTAATAAACCTGGATTCATGGAATAATAAAGTTAAGGTTGTCTAGTCCAAATAGCCTAAACAAGCAGGGCAGGTTCCATTTGCTTGTCCAGTGTGATCTGAGCTAAATATCCTTTAGGTGGTGTAGTGTAGCTCATCTTAAATATTATTTTATTGGTTCTTATATATACATTCAATGTTTTTGATAAATCACCGCTTGATTTTTATTGTTCTTTCTACATTTCAGGAATCCCAACACTCAAAGCTATATTGTGTTTAATGATAGCTTTTGGTGTTAACCAACAGTCGCATGCAAGTATGTATATCTAAAATTATTGAAGTTCAATCTTCTTTAGCATGGGCAATACCCCACTAACCCTTTGCATAAAATTTATTCATTTTTTTTACGAACTCTAATATATCAGATTTTTTCTTTTAGACTATAATTTGATTGATAATAGAGAACGAAATGGAATAGATCGAAATATAATGAAATGAGATGAATTGTAATATAATGGAATAAAATTGTCATTCCATTGTTTGGATATTTTATATTGGAAAAGGACAAATATTTCATTCAATTAGTTAGGAAAATGATGGAATGGAATGAATTATAAGTTTGTAAATCCTTATTTTAAATATATTTTCCTTAAGAGGTTAATGATTAGGATAATATTCCATCTAGTACATTCTAAATTTGGAGGGAATAAAATTGGGGTTAAGCAATGAAATGAAATGAATCATGATCCATCTTCTTCTATTATGTTCCATTCCTATTATACAAACCAAACAATGGAACAACTTTTCCTTCCACTCTACCTGTCTCCATTTCATCCTCTATTACCAATCGAAACATACCCTTTAGGTTGAACTATACCATTTGGTTGTTATTTTGTTACTAGTTATGCTCAACATCGAAGGACTGAACCAAAACTGAGATCTAAGTAGTTGGGATATAGAAAATACATATTAGTGCCTCTATTGTATCTTATTATATTGTTTAGTTTCTTAGATGCTCTTGTGGAGTGATTTCTTGATTTCATTATTTTTCTTGGTTTGTTTCCTTATTTGATTTGATTACGATTTTCAAGTCTAGTGCTACTACTACAAATATGGGTTAGTGGTTTATATTTTGTATCTCATTATAATTACATCATATCAATTTAAAGTCCTGTTAATTTGAGTTTGTATTCAGCCTACTATTTTTTGCTTGCCTAAAACCTGTAATTTCAACATGGTATTTAAGCGGTATCATCTTTTATACCTATTTTGTTACTTTTCTTTCCATTGCTGATATACCTAAAGTTTGAAACACCTCTATTAGGTGACCCTGCAACCATGTTAGATGTGAGAAATTCTGTTCACAAAAACCTTAGTTGGCACATGTAAACACTTATGGCAAAGTTTGTGGTTATTCTTGCCACCAATTGACTTGTCATGTTCTCTACCTAGATTCGTCCTTATTTAATCCAAATACACTATGTTGTAGTGTACCTTGGCTCGAAGGGTTCAAGTTTATTATGCTTCTTGGCCTATGTTCCTTCAATCACGACTTCTTGTAATCTTGTAGTTGGCTCAAGGCAAAAACACATATGCTTCACCTTTGTCTTGACATTTATACTTAGATGGTGACATACATTTCTTCTAGCAAATGACTAGTCAAGTAGTTCATTGACGATCACACCAAGGGTCATTAGTAGTGTTCTTGAATATTTTTTTTTCTCATCACTGATTCATATATTGATAAATTGGTTGTGATTCATATAAGGCAACCTCCTTTCTTGTATCAACTGATGAGTCATCCTTTTGATGAATTCTCCATGGTTATGGTGTATATCAACTTAGTTTTTCAAAGTAGTAGTTTGTGTTATTCCACTTTTTGAATTCATCTCCACTGAGCTTTAAAGTGGGGATTAATTTGAATAAAATTTCCATTCTCTTATTATTTCTGATCCAGTTGTATCAGTCTTTTACATTTTTTTGTTGTTGGAGTCTTTCAAATGTGGATTGGAGAAGTTTGGGCTAGAGCTTTGCCTGTTTGCTTGCCAAGAAAATTCTCATATTAACGATCAATGCTTTTGTATTGTTGGGTTAACTATTTAGCAATGTTCATATTTTAGATGTCTCTTGTATCCCTAAGTATAATTTCTAATCATGCTTTATAGAGCCTACTATGTGAGTGATATGAATTTGACAATACTCTATTCAAGAATTGTTTCATACCTATAATTTGAAAATCATGGCTAGAATAAAGTGGATTAGAGGCTCCACAAAAAAAAATGAATCACTTTTCTACACGTTTGATGAGATTGAAGGAGATTTTTAACATTTATTAGGATAGATTATCTTAATATTTATTTTCTTTAATAAGGTCATAATCTTATTTTATATTTTAGGTAAGATTATGATTTGTTTAGGATTTATTTCCTGTTAATTGTTTTTTCTATTTTCCTATAAATAGGAACATATGTAAAGAAACAACTCAGTAAGAGATTTTAATGAATTAAGTATTTTCTTTTTTGTGAGAGTTTTTCTTTTGTTATTAAGTTAAAGAACTTTATAGTGTCGGTTCTACTGACAAGTCGCGCTTAGGGTTACACGTCATTGATAACTTTGGTTTGCTAATAGGTCGTGGTTAGAGTCAAGTTCCTATTTCTATTCTTTTACTTGTTTTCAAGATGATTCATTTAACTCGATTCATATCAGTGAGTGCGTGTAAGAACTCATTCGTAACAACTTAAAGCTTAGGGCCCATTTGGATGGTTGTGAGCTTTTGGTTTTTAGTTTCAAGTACAATTTTTAAAACAATACGTGTTCGACATTAGTGGAGTTGAAATGATTTTTTCTTCTATTTCAGAATACTTTTAAATTCATTTTCAAAATCAAGAAAAAGGTTGTGAATTTGGTTTAGTTTTATAAAATGTTCCCTTACTACCTTTGACAATGACCATTCTCATCGCCAACACTAGAACTACAACCACCACCACCATTTTCGTTGCCATTGTTATTGCTGCCATTGCCATTGCCACCACTGCCGCCTTCGCCATCACCATTGCTACCACCACTATCCTTCCTACCATTGTCGTTGTCACCATTGCCACCACCACTTCCCTCATCGCCATTAACACATCACTATCATTATTGACATTGCTAACCCCTCAACCACCACCACAAATATTTTTCAATGTTATTATTAATTCATATGTAATTTTTACTTAATAGAAACTAAACATAAGTTATTGAAACATTAGCGTTATATATTATTATTATTATTGTTGTTATTATGGTTGTGCTATTTTTTATTATTTATCTAATTTTAATATATTTATTTTTATTGTAAAAAATTATATTTTTCAATTTTTTTACAATGTTTTATCATTTTTAGTAGGTTTAAGTATTTTTATTTTTAATTATTTATGTGTTGATTTTTCTATATTACATTATTTCATAGTGAAACAAGATAAGATAGAATGAATGACTAATTTTATCCATCTTCACTTTGGAACAACTTTTTAAAAACAAAAAAAAAAGGAAACCAAAAAGTCAAAATTGAAATTGGTTTTGGCTTTTAAAAATTTCAAAATTAAAAATCAAAAACCACCCCAAACAAGGCCTTAGTTAACTTTTGAGGGTTAGAATTTGGTAAATATTTCATAATAGGTCAATATCTTTATTGTATCTTTAGACTTTTTATATGAATTCTTAGAAGAGGTTTCTGGATTTCATTATATTTCCTATTTTTTATTTTTTTATTTTTTTTTATTAAGATTAGGAGTTTGCTTTGTGTAACATCCCAATTTTTGGCAATATATATATATATATATATATATATATATATAGAATTATATTTTCAGAATTTATCTCTCATCTATCCTTAGTTAATTTAATTAGAATTTAAGAAAAAAAAAATATTTGATTGTTATTTAGAAGAGAAATGAAGAAATAATATTATATTTAATTTTAAGAGAATGAAAATTATAAATATTTAAGAAAGAAGAATAGAAATTTAGAAGGATTTGGAGCAAAACTAGTATAGAATTTATAGAATTAAAAATAAAATTTCTAAGAATTAAAGAAAAATTAAATAAATTATTTTTTCGGCAAAAATTAAATTAATTCCTATCAAAATAAATAAATTTTATGGAAAAGGAAACATTGTTCCTATAGAAGAAAATACAAATAAAATTATAGGATTTTTGCAAGAATTTAAAAATATAAAATAAAATTTATTGAAATTAAAAACAGAAAATTAGAAATTTAAAAAATATAAAAAAGAAAAAGAAAAGAAAAGAAAAAGAAAGAAAAAGAAAAGGGGCTAGGTAAGGGGGAAGGGGGACGAGGTCAAACCCACGTCCCCAAGGCTGGGAGGAGAGGAAAGAAAGAGCAACCAACTGAGTTACTCACGTGAGTAGTTATTAAATGCATTAATAAGTATATATTAAAATCGTTAGGACAAAAAGGGAATTAAAATACGAAAAACCAAAATTGGGCAAAGGGAGAATTGAACCCAAGACCTGGTGACCTGGGCTCAACGTCTTAACCGTTGAGGCAGGTCGCATTTGGTGATTACTAATCACCTTAACTTTTATTTAAATACATGCACACCTCATTATCGAATGGAAAACTGCCACGTCAACGTCGCCATTCCCATCTAACACTGCACCGCAAGCTTTTGCAACCACCATGACCTGCACCTCAAGCGACCGACTGCCGCCTCGCACCAGCTACCTTGTAAACTTGACCTATACGCTCGCATCCCCTATAGTTTGAATAATACAAATTTTTTTTGACTCAAACCCCCTATAAATAGCTCGCGGGACAGGGACGAGAAGGGAGAAAAATATGAACAAAACCTTTGAAATTTTCACTCAACCAGAGCCTCTCTACCTAAATTGAGTGCCAAATACATTTGAAATCTTCCCTACACCCATTTGGTACCTGTATTGGAGCCAACAATGCAGAAGAACTCGAATTGGACCCATCTCTGGAAACATAAACCCTTCACTAGACAAACAAGGAAGAAAGGTAGGAGGAGTAATTGATTGATTAAAGTTTTGTTATAAATACGTTTATAATCATAATTGTATTGTATTTGAGTCGCTAATTGACCAAATGAGACACACATAGAGGGAATCAAATTTTCAGTTTCCCTCTGGCTCGAACCAATTGAGGAAGACGACGAAGGAGGAAGGAGATGGTAAGTTACCATTTTGCCCTTAGTTTAAAAATTTACCAAAATACCCCTTTCTATTGTTTTTAATTTCTCTATCTAATTGATTCATTGAAGCTTTGAAAAATAGATTAAGACATAATTATGTTTATGTAAATAAGTGTGGAAAAGATTTTTCTCAAAAAATTTGATTAAAAATTAAATCATTTTTGTAAAATTCCAAAAATACCTCTAAAAGAGAAAAATTTAAAATTTAAATCTGTTTGACCAATAACTTGAGGGAATAATATCAGAATCTATCTAGGAACATGCCTAAAATATTTTTATCACATTGGAAATTTCAAAATTCTTCAAAATAAATTATATTTTTCAAATTGACCAAAATACCCCTAGGGTATAAAAGTGATGATTTGAGCATCCTTGGTCATTTCAATTTTAGGAAAAATTGTCTAAAATTGTTGTTAGCACTATTAGGATCTTACCCAAGAATTATGAATTAAAAATATGAGAAAAATATTTAAAAAGGGTTAATAATTTTAAAATGACAAAAATGCCCTTACTTTAGAAAATTTTATTTTTATTTTATCTAAGTTCTTTTGAATTCAGAAGCATGTTTGTAAAGTGATAAGAACTTGTATATGATATTTTTGGTGGAATAGTAAAAGAGAAATCATTGAAAACTATATAAAAATAACCAAAATACCCCTAGATTAGAAAAATTAATTTTTCATCATCAAAATCTCCTGAACTTAGAGAAAACAATTTTTAACACTAAGACAACTATATAAAACATTTGAAAGTTGAAAATGAGGATAAAATTTTTTGAAGGGTATATTTTTGAAAAATGACCATTTTATCCTTACCCTATCTTTTGACTGTAATATGTATGATTAATTACTATGATTATTGTTTATGCATGTGAATGTAATAGATTAATGATGTAACTATGAGTTCACACCTCCACTATTAATGGGAGATAGATACAATTGATAACTATCCATTAATGATAGTAATTCTTGAAAAACTCTAGGATAGATGTTGAACTGAGAGATGCTCAGACAATGGTAAGACAATTTAGAAATGATTGTGCTATAAACATGGAACATATCCATGGATAATTGAAATGATCATCAGTACCAATATAATAAGGAATAGTAGAGATAACAGATGCGATAAGAAAAGGTAGATTGAACTAAAAAATCCCTAACGAGTGAGAATTTAAGATGGAGGATGCAATGGTTGACCATAAAAGATACCTAAGAAATGTACACTGATTTTGGTGAGACCTTGGGGGTAGATGAGGTGTCAAGTTGTGAACTGCTCAAAGTAAAGAGGGTGTCACAAAACTGGCTTGGCGTCCCCAACAAAGCAAAACATTACCAATATTCGGTTAAGAGTACCCTAGATCAAGTACCAAACAAGGTATGTACTCTTGGTCGTCAACCAAAGTTGCAAATTAGATTATTCTTGACACACTCGTGTAAGCCCTCTCGAAATTAGTAGTTTTGGAGGCTACGAAGGGCCTTAAAGTGATTAGAAAACCTAATTAGGCACGAACAGTTAGATGAGGAACACGTTAGATAGACTTCCCTCTACTATGCATGAATGTCCCAGAATTAATGATTCACTCCTATACACCCCTCTTTTTCAGACTCAACATGACTGATGAATTCCAACCATTTTTTCATCTAACGGTGTTGCCCCTAGAAGGGTGATGAACCTATGACAGGATCCAAGGTGATGATACAATCATAGGATATGTCTGCTTCGCTTTCAAACCCATCAACATTGTGGTACCTTGGCAATTTCACCATGTTTACTTACTAGTAGTTCTTTCCCAGACCTTGTTGTCCAGATTTCATAATATATCAACTAATCGGAGACGACCTCAAACTCCTCAACCTCCTCAATCATCAATGGGCTCACTATAAGCTGGTAATGGGAACCAAAAGGAAGAATCATCTTATGAAGAAAATCCCTTTGAAGCTTCTGATTAGACAGAAATAAGTCACTGAAGAGTTTACTTAAAATTTTTTAGTTTCTAATGTTTTGATAATAATGTTGTGATGTGTAACTTTTCTACCGTATGTATAATATAGTAAGTACTTAAAATGAATGTAATATGACAAGTTAGTTTATTGTTAAATTGTAATTCTTTGGACAAATTGAGATGTAAATTTTATCTGTGCAATAACTTTGGAAAAAATTTCTATTAAATTAAAATAAATAAAAAGGGACGTTATACTTTGTATCACATTATATTATCCCATGTTAATTTATTATCCTACTATTTAGAGTTTATTCTTCCTTCCTTTCTTAGATCCCACATCTCATAAGAAGTATAGGATTATGTTCATTTGGTGGTATTTTAGAGTATGCATAATTTTATTCCTTAAATCATCCAAAATCTGATAATAGGTAGATAAAAATCTTTGTATATATGATATAAACCAAGATTTAAGGACAAAATAGTCCTTGTGTTTCTATAGGCTTTTGTCCTTAATTTATTTTTTGTTAACACTATCTTTTTATTTTGCATAGTGTTAGTAATGTTTATAAGGTTGTGAAGGCAAGGAATGGAAGCACGACACTTGCATTGGCAATGGTAATACTTTTTTCCCATAGGATATTCTTTCTCTAAAGTTTGGTTTCCATTTTAATGTGTGTTTTTTCTTGGGCAGCTTTACCTGTTTGTTGTACTTGTGGGAGGGGTGCTTATGTGGTATAACTCAACTCAAGATGCACAATTTTTTTACCCAATTTGTTTGAAAGATATGCACACTAGTCTATTATTCTTGTTCATAGAAGCACTTGGGCGATTTTTGGTGTAGGGATTATTTGTTGCCATCAGACATCATGGGAAGATATCCACATTTAGTTGTTATAGGAATAAGACTTACTTTTGGATATCTTGTGGTAAGATAGTTGTGTTTTAAATTTGAAAAATTGTTGGCTTCTTTTTTGTTGTTTTTTTAATAATGGCAAGTTGCCTATTTTTATGCCATGTTTTTTTGGGTGCTCATTTTAGCTGGTTACCATTCATTAGTGAAATTAATCTTGTCTTATGGCTAAATATTTGTCAAAATGTAATGTTATTTGATTTGGTTTTAAGGCTTATTAAATATTTATATTTAAATTTTTTATCTGATATACCAAAAACCTAGTTTAATTTTAGTGTCACAAATTTTAATTTTAATACCAGAAAGCTTTTAACAATTTTTATTTTAATTAGAAGAAAACATATCATGAAAAAAAAGAAACTTTTGGATTGCTGAAAATTAAACAACTATTTTCTATATCTTGAGTAAAAAAACTCAACTCAATGCTTGTATATATATATATATTCAAAATGGGATTACAGTAGGGAGTAGTGGCACATACTACAGTTTGGCACACTATCAATACATAGAAAAGACAAAGAGGTAGGCTAGAAAAGTAAGTCACTAGTTTGTATAAAAGCTAAGTTAAATAAGACAAAAATACATAAAGCATTAATAACATTTAATATTCCTCCTCTAGTTGGAGCATATTGGAACATAAAAATTGAGTTTGAGGTCCTCTTAGATATTTATTTAAAATGTCGGCAAGCTAATTGTTTGAGTCTCGGTGCTAATTTTCTTGGATAGTAATTTCTCCCTTACAAAGTGGCAATCAATCTCTGTGTTTGGTCTTTTCATGGAATATTGGATTGGAAGCAATGTGGAGAACTTCCTGATTATCACAATATAGTTTCATTCACTGAATTTTACAAAGCTTTAGTTCTTAAAATTGTTCGATCCATACTAATGCATAAGTGACTTAGGGCCATAGCCCTATATTCTGCCTTTTCTCGAGACCGAGCAACAATATGTTGTTTCTTGCTTTTTCAAGAAATAACATTTCCATCAATGGAAACACTACCCTGTAGTGGAACGTCTATCTATAGGAGAACCTACTCAATTAGCAATACAGTATTTAGAAATTTGAGCATCACTTTTATCCTCGTATAGAAACCCTTGTCTTGGAGCCTTTTTGATGTACTTGAGAATATGAATGACAATATTCCAATGATCGACATGGAGAACCTGCATGAATTGACTAACTATTCCAGTAGCAAAAGACATATAAAGTCTAGTAATTGTGAGATATATGAGTTTTCTAATGAATCTTCTATACCTTTCTAGATCTGAATATGGTTCACTTTGATCAAACATTAACTTGTGATTTGGATCCATGAGATTATCAATGGGCTTATAATCTGTCATTCTTATTTCTCCCAAAATATTCAATGCATACTTTCTTTGGGAAATAACAATGTCTTCCTTGGATTGTGCCACCTCTATACCTAGGAAGTATTTAAGGCAACCTAAATCCTTCGTTTGAAAATGACTAATTAAATGTTGCTTCAGTTGAGGGGTTTTAGTAGCATTATTACCCGTGATTACTATATCATCAACATGAACGGCCAGATAGACACATCTTCCATGAGAAGTGTGACGATAGAAAACAAAGTGATTTGCTTCACTACGCTCCCAAAACTTTGGACAACATGACTAAATTTTCCAAACCAGACTCTTGGAGATTGTTTAAGTCCATAAAGAGAGCGATAAAATTTGGATACTAGAGCTTCTGAGCGACAAAGTCAGAAGGTTGCTCTATATAAACTTTGTCCTCTAACTCCTAGTGAAGAAACACATTTTTAATTTCAAGTTGATGGAAAAGCCAATGACAAATGGCAACCATGGCAAGAAATAGGCGAACAATAGTGATCTTAGGCACAAGAGAGGTGTTTCCATAATCAAGGCCATAAATTTAATACCCTTGACTAAGGAGTCATAATTCCATAGAGGCTAATCATAAAAGATAGTCTTTGTTGTTGAGTTTCTTTGTGGTAATGGTGGGAGTTCTAGAGATGGAGAAAATCGGTCTTGAGACACCAAAACTTGTTGAACTAGTGGTTGCCATACACAAAGCTTTGAGAACGCTTGGAGGAGCTTGAAAAATGGCCAAACAGGTAAGTGAATAAGAGGACAAGAACCCACAAACCAAATGCATAAAAAGAAGAAGCCAACCAGGTCCTGAATTTGGAAGCTTGGATGAGTATGGTGGTGGTATTACGAAGATGTTTCAATGTTGTTTGGTTGAAGTGTAGAGTACATGCGCCTGATTGCGCGAAGGGAAGAGGCGGTGCATGAGAGCGCATTGAGCAGTAATTCAATCAAGTGTTGGTTGGGATAGGTTGTGCTTGCTGAGGCGATTTTATCCCTAGACTTAGCTTTCAAAATAATCGCGAGCAAACAACGGTGGTTGGCGGCGAACTACAAAGCAAAATTGTAGCTATTTTGATACCCAATTAAACAACTATTTTCTATATTAGCATGAGTAAAAGAACTTAGCTCAATGCTTGAATATATATATATATATTCAAAATGGGATTACAATACAGAACAAAAATGGGATTATAGTAGGGATTAGTGGCATAGACTGTAGTCTAGCACATTGTCAATATAGAGAAGAGACAGAGAGGTATGCTAGAAAAATAAGTCACCAGTATGTACAAAAGCTAAGTTAAATAAGAAAAAAATACATAAAGCATTAACAACATTTAATAATGAATAACAACCAAAATGTAGTAAATACATAATGGATCCAGTGTAGTATTTTTAAATATATTAAAAAATAAAAAAGAATTTTGGTTATTGTATTGTTTATTATTTATGGATTAGAATCCAAAAGACTCAGTAGATTTTGTACTTATTTTTTCTTTGATGGAAGCAAAAAAAAAAAATTCATAAAAGAAATTACTCTATTGATAGAGGAAATAGATTAATTGCCTCTAATGAAAAGTCGTATGCATTAGTATGCAAAAAATGCTTGTATGGTTATTGAATCTTATTTTCTTATTGTATTCATCCCTTATCACTAGAATAAAGAAAATCTTTACCAATATATGAGAAATAATTCATGCACAATCTAATTTTGATAAACCAAATATCTTTTTGTTTTTCCTTATGAATAATTATGTTGTCTTTGAAATTCCTTAAATTATACTTTTATGTTTTTGAGTGAACCTTAGACTTGGAGCTTATATGGGTTAGATTTTGGTTGCTTTTGTTTAGCCAATAATGAATTTGAAACAAATGTGTTCTTAATAAGCACAAAGTTCATCTTCTTGCAGTATGTTCTAGAACCTTTTCTTAGTAACTCTTTTGAATATTACATATTTGGCCTCTAGCTTCCTTTTGTATACAACTCAATGTCAATATATTATGATTTTTGATGAAGGAAGCTTAATTTTGCATGGAAGGATGATTTTGAATCACTTATGTGATGAACCTAAGGGTTTGAAAATTGGGATGTGCATGGTATAAGCTATTTTACTTGAATGTTACATTTTGAATTACTTTATTGAGATGCTTGATTTGGCTGTCGTCCCTCATTATAAAACTAGGAAAACACAATGATGACATGAGCAAAAAGTTCTCTACACTGTTCAATAAACTTCACTTTCATTTGTATTATTGTAGCAAGAAAGCTCACATTAGGATTCTTATGCCCATGAGATTTTTCTTATCCTTTATATTGAGAGTATTATTTCTATACTCCCATAAGTCATCATCCAATTTTCAATTTCTAAGTTTCAATCAACAAGAAATGGAGGATAATAGAAATTGATTCGCCACCTATTCTTAAGAATAGGATAAGAAAGGTTGAATTTTGCCACAAAGCAAGCCAGCTTTGATAAGGAAAAAAGATTCTTCCCTAGAGTTCTAGAAAGAAAAATCTAAACTGACTAATGGAGCAAATATGAATTTTTCATTAAAATGATAAGTTATTGACTACAAGTTGAATAGGTGTCTTATATAGGCAACCAAACACCTCTAACTCGAGTTCTAGACTCAAAAAGGTGGCGATTTGGGCCAAGGAAAAAGGAAAAGGCCCAAACAAGCCTAACAAGCATCAAACATCCAAGTCCTACAACCTAATGGGCTAAATACAAGCCCAAAATCAAAATACAACCATAAATGTCTTCCAACTACTAAGGTCTAGAATACAAGGCCCAACAAGATTCTTCAAGCTATTGATGTTCACAAACCAAGAAATTGATATTCTCTTCAAACCTCTTCTTCATGACTCTTGTTAGAGGACCTTGGAGATTCTAATCATCAACTTGAGAAGTCAAACATGTATCATCCCCTCCTTCTTCAAGAGGATTCGTCTTCTAATATGAACGTGTCTATAGATCACTTGAAACAAAAGGAGATAAATCAAAAACATTAATAGTGTTAGATACTCCATAAGAATAAGGTAAATCTACTCTATAGGCATTATAATTGATCCTTTCAATTACTTGAAAAGGACCATCAGCTCTAAGTTGAAGTTTAGATTTTCTTTGAGAAGGAAACCTATTTTTTCTCAAATGAATCCAAACCAAGTCCCTAGGTTGAAAGATCATTGCCTTTTTTCCCTTGTGGGGTTGCTTTGTATAATACTCTATTTTTCTCTCAATTTCATTCTTCACCTTTTCATGCAATTCTTACACAAATTTTTCCCTAGACAAACTATCAGGATTAGACATGTGTTCCACATCAAGAAGGGATAATAAGTTGAAAGAAGTGAGAGGATTAAATCCACAAACCACTTCAAATGGTGAATAGGAAGTAGTTGTATTAACTATCCTATTATATGCAAATTAAATGTGTGGTAGACACTTCTCCCAAGATTTAAGGTTATTTTGAACCATACATCTCAACAATTGTCTTAATATTTTATTAACCACTTCTGTTTATCCATCAGTTTGGGGATGACAAGAAGTGGAGATTAAAAACTTAGTTCCCAACTTTCCCCATAATGTTCTCTAGAAATGACTCAAGAATTTGGGATCTATGTTAGAGACAATGGTTTAAGGCACACCATGCAACCTAACTACTTCCTTAAAGAATAAGTCAGCTACATGACATGCATTATCATGCTTATGGTAAGGAATTAGCCATCTTTGAAAACCTGTCCATTATTACAAAAATGAAATCCTTCCCTTTCTTTGTTCTAGGTAGTCCAAGGAGAAAATCTATGGAAAGATCTATCCAAGGAGTAGAAGGCATAGGAAGGGGTTGGTATAACCCATAAGGCATTAACTTAGCCTTTGCTCTATGACACACTTCACACTTCTTACAAAAAATGATTACTTGATCTTTCATCTTAGGCCAAAAGAAGTGTTCATGCAGGATACTCAAAGTCTTATCCACCCTAAAATGACCCATTAACCCTCTTTCATGGGCTTCCTTCATCAAAACATCTTTATAAGAACTCTAGGGTCTACATTTATTTCCATTGAAGAGGAATCCTTCCTACCTAAAGAAGTCCAAATGGGCTCTATCCTCACATAAATCAAATATCTTAGAGAACTTACTATCCTATTTGTAGAACTCCTTTATGCCATTGAACCTTAACAAAGTAGAATCCATTAAGGAAATAAAAGTGTATCTCCTAGAGAGGACGTCAACTACCACATTTGACTTTCCCTATTTATGCTTTATGACATAAGGAAATTGCTCTATGAATTTTACCCATTTTGCATGCCTTTTGTTAAGCTTACCTTGCCCCTTCAGATACTTGAGAGATTCATTATCACTGTGGATCACAAATTCCTTGGGTTCAATGCTTTAGAGGCAATGATCTTTCATCTTGGGAACTTGGGTTGGATTCATTTGAGAAATGATAGATTTCCTTCTCAAAGAAAATTTCAATTTTAACCTATAGTTGATGGTCCTTTTCAAGTAATTGAAAGGATCAATGATAATGCCTATAAAGTAGATTTACCTAATTCTTATGGAGTTTCTAACACTTTTAATGTTTTTGATTTATCCCTTTATGTTTTAAGTGATCTAAAGCCACTTTTAGATTCGAGGGCAATCCTCCTGAAGAAGGAAGGTATGATGCATGCTTGACTTCTCAACTGAATGATTGGAATCTCCAAGGTCCTCTAACTAGAGCCATGAAGAGGAGACTTGAACAGAAGATCAGTCTCTTAGTTTTGGGGCATTAGTAGCTTTAAGAATCTTGTTTGGGCCCCGTATTTTGGGCCTTAGTAGATAGGAAGACTTTTATGGTTGTATTTTGATTTTGTGCATGTATTAAGCCCATTAGGTGATAGGACTTGGAATGTTGTTGCTTGTTGGGCTTGTTGGGCTTGTTTGGGCCTTCTCCTCCTTCCTTGGCCCAAACTTTATAGAGTCTAGAACTTGAGTTGAGGTGCTTGTGTTGCTTATATAAGGCACCTAGTCAACTTGTAGTCAACACATTAGTCATTTTTATGAAAAATTTAGATTTGCTCGAATTGTGAGTTTTGAATTTCTCTTTAGAACTCTAGGGAAAAAATTTCTCTTTTCCTTATCAAAGTTTGTTAGCTTTGTGGCTGAATTCAACCTTTCTTATCTTATTCCTAAGAATAGGTGGCGTATCCATTGCTATTCTCCTCCATTTCTTGTTGATTGAAACTTGGAAATTGAAGATTAGATGAAGATCTATGGGAGATTGTAACAAGGAAGAGAGTTACCTTGAGTTGTGGGCCTAAAATTCACAATAATTTTCTTCTTTCTTTCTTTTTTTTTTCTTTCTTTCTTTTTTTTTTTTAACTTATATGAATGGATTGCTCAAATTGGTCGAGAGCTATTATTGGCCATTTTCATGTTTTTGTTTGAATTTTGAAGGCACAAAGATTCACCAAGAGTTTGAATCACAAATTGGAGGCAAATTCAAAATTTCACCAAAATTTGAATTGAAAAAGTAGAGGTAAATTCAAATTTTAGATGAAACTTAAAGAAGAAATTCAAATTTTAGAAGAAGATTAATAAGAAGAATGATTCAAATTTTCAAGAATCAAGTAAAAATGAGTTTCACAATTTGAACACAAGACAACTCAAGAACATGTAAGATCTAACAAACAAAAACTTAGATCTAACAAGAAAACATCTAAGAATTAAGATAGAAAACTAAGAACACATGATGAACACTACTCAAAAACTTGAAGAAATGAAGATTTAGCCACTAAACACCAAGGAACCATCACAGATTCAATCAAAATCAACAAGAAGCATCATGAAATTAAGAATATAAGCTCAAAATTTCAAAAACAAGATGAAGCACTTTGAACACAAATTTTAGATTTAGAGTAATTGACACATGTTTTTGAAGATATTTTTGCATTTTCTTGAACCTTAGAACATGTGGAACAAAACCTAAGCAAGAATTCAACAAGAAAACAAAGAAAAGTGGAAGATCTAAGCTAGAGAAGGTTCAGTTAATAGAGGAGGAGAAGCACACCAAGAGCTAGAAGAAACTAACCTCTTATGATGCTATCCAGGCTAGAAGACAAATAGAATCAACTCAAGCAATTGTTCAAACCTATTAGCTTCCAATTAGCTTCAACAATGGAAGATAATGCTTGAAATGTGCTTCGAACCAAAGGAGGAAGAA
The DNA here is from genome assembly GCA_026544285.1 of Pachyrhizus erosus. Classification (NCBI taxonomy): domain Eukaryota; kingdom Viridiplantae; phylum Streptophyta; class Magnoliopsida; order Fabales; family Fabaceae; genus Pachyrhizus; species Pachyrhizus erosus. Next base: position 1,120 of record JAMLFT010001921.1, on the reverse strand, counting down.
AAAGTAACTCGAGCACTTCCAAGGAGCAAGCCACGAATTGAATCTAACACCAAAAGTGTGACACAAGCACCAAACACATGTGTAACGACTACTTTTTCATTACTTAAAATACATATATATAAAGGTACTCAAAAGTTTATGAGTTATGTTTGCGACTTCTAGCTTTCATTACACAAAATATCTTAAAACATGATAGTCGCTCACTCATCTTACACAAAAGCTGATATAATACATTATTGGTAACATAAGAAAAAGATTAGGCATTGTCCCCCGGATCTTCTGAAGGATTCTCTTCTTCTGATATGTCAATACTAGGAGTAGGTCGAGCTATTCTGAACCTAGCATGGCCAGTGCAGGAATTACATTGTCGTCTCCTTCTAGGCTGAGAGGGGAAACCAGGAGGTGATACTGAAACCCTCGGAGGTTCCACCTGAGTCAAGACAATCGGGAGATTAATCTGGTTGTAGGAAGTGGGAGATAAGGGAGCTGCATGGAAGAAAGTAAAACACACATATCCAATATAGGTATATAACTGATATAGTGGGTCTTTAGTCCATCGCCCACATAAAGGAGTCACCGATAGATGGAAAAGTGGGTCAAACTCCTCAGACATTGTTTCCTGAAATGGTTAGTGTAGGAGTGAATCTTTGATTCTCAAGTTTAATTATATAGTATTGAGGTTCCGGATTAATCATATACAAAACACACACGTATGCAAATATAACTAATTTATCTCACCGTGTCCTAGATAAATTTTTATCGACTATAGGGATCCCTTGCTGCCTCATTTACTTCTTTTCTCCAAAGGACTTACTCAATTGTATTAGCAATTCCATAGATTGCAACATTTTTGGGTGACAGTCAAGAGTATATTTCTCAAGCTGGTACATGGCTTAGATACTCTCTACTGACTTTGGTAATGCTCTGCTTTGTCGGGATTAGCAAGCTGACATTGTGACTCCTTGATTTTGGCAGTTCACAAACTTGGTCCTTAAACACCCCCAAGGACTTCCATAACCTGCATACATTCCTCAGGTACCTTTTGTAACGACTAAATTTTTCATACGCATTTTATTAAAATTTAAAACTCGTTCAGAACAACAGGGACATATTTAACTAT
>JAMLFT010001920.1:0-28027 GCA_026544285.1 Pachyrhizus erosus | reverse complement strand
TATGTATAAGTTAATTAGTAGAAAATCTTTTATATAATTTATGTAGAAGATGTTTTTTAACTTATAAAAAAATTCATTTAATTTTTTTATTTCTTTTAGAAGTACTTTTGAATAATTTTATTTAAAGAGATAATATGTATAAAGAGAATTGTATATTCCAATACCATCTTTTTTTAAAAAAAACAAACTTTTTATATTTGTTACTACTATAATCAACTTAGAAAATCACCATTTACATAAACAATGATAAGAATTAAAAAAGAAAAATTATTTTTGAGATTAATTATAATTAGAAACAAAATAGAATTCACATACGGTCAACATAAAAAGTGAACAATTTTCATATATATATATATATATATAATTTTTATAATGAATTAATCTTGATTAAGGTGATTATAAGAATGATTTGTGTGTTTTTAATTTGTTATAAACTAATAAATCATAACCAAAATGCATTAGAAGGTCAAATTCTGGGGCTGTTTATTTGGATATGAATCATTAAAGGAAGACGATGGTAGTGATGACAGCAGTTCAAATTTTAAGAAAAAAAAATAATTAAACCATGTTTCAATTATAGAGAATAACAAAGTAAAAAACAAGAAAGAGGTGTTACTCGATATGGGACTCATGATTTAAACGAGCACACACAAGCACAAGTAGCAGAGAGAGTGAATTATCATTATGCGAAGAAAGACACGGAAAAGTTACTAAAAGTTGCTTAGACTTTTCTCCAACTTCCATGACTCGCCATGTGGCTTAACTTAACTTAACTTACCATCTGGACCCCACACTCAAACTCAAACGCAGAATTATAAATTACAAATAATAAATATTTTAATTCCGCGCATGAAATTCTTTAGTCTCTCTCTAACACAGTGACGCACACAAATATTCCATTTTCCTTAAAAGCATATATCATCTGTTTTCACTATTCTCTAGCCCATAGAAAGCTTAAATGCACAAAACAAAAAAATAAATAAACAAAATGATCCAAACAAACAATAATTGTTAATAATATTGAATGATGAACTTTAAAGATTTAAATCTGTTGGGAGAAGACAAAGTGAAAGCTAAGAGTTAAGGGAAGAGACGAGGGTCGTAGTGGCCACTGGGGAAAGACAATGTCACAGTTTCGACTTATAAATAGTCTTCTTTATTAGACCCTTTAATGTTTTGTAAATTATTTTAACTTACGCAAGCGCTTCCCACTTTTTCACAGTGAAAAGCGTTTCTAGTGTGCTCTTATTTATTCATCGTAAGTAAGAAAAGGTTCCCAAGCGAATATACGTTTTTCAGATTGCTGCTTTATGACTATGCTTCACTGCTTTTCTTGCAGTATAATTTTTTTTTTTTACCCCCTCTCCGCTATATATATTAATATTATTAAATATTCGACACTGCGTGGATAGCTTGTCAAAGGAATTACAACCTTTACTAACAAGTCATTTTTTGTTATTTTTTTATATAATTATATATTTTTAATCTCAGGTAACGTATTCCACTTGATCATCAAGTTTAGGAAACATGTGGTTGCAGTAATACAATTACTTGTATCATTTTTAGTTTCATAATTTTGGCAGTTCGAATCCTCTCGGTTTAAATCTTATTCAATTTAATGTTTAATCACAAAATCAGGCAATTTGATATTTTCTTCTTCTTCTTCTAATCTTAGTATTGATATAAAAATTAGACAATTCAATCAATTAAATTAAAATACATTTGTTTCAAAATGGTGCTTTTTTAAAAAGTATTTTCATGATACAAGGAGATATTTAATTTTTAATAAAAAAAGTTACATTTTATTTTTATAATTTTTAATCTATAATATAAATTTTTAAAATTGAAATATATTTGGTATTTTAAAGTAAGTTTTGTTTAGAATTTTGAAATGAAATTAAAAATAGGGAAAGGAGTAGGTGTGAATTAGAAAATGAAAAAGCAATATGAGGCAAGAAGGAGACCTTATCCGATGAAAGTGGCGAGATGAGACACGTGTCAAGAGGGGGGAAACGGAAGAGGAATAAGCAATATAATTGATTTTTACATAAAAAAAAAAAAAAAAAGAAGAAGAAAAAGGCAAAGAGTGAGTCAGAGGGCACACTGAAAAACGGAAAGACAAGAGACAGAGATAATAGTGAGGAAAGGATAGGGATTCAAGTTGTTGAATGGATTGAGCTCAAGTCGCTTCAAAAGCAGAGTTTCCTGTCTTGTACACCATTCCATTCAGAATCAATAAGTTCTTGAACGGAATACCCACTTTACACTCCGTTTCTTACGTTACATTTTCTTCTTCTTCTTCCAATTATTTATTATTTAAATACTTATATTAACCACAAGCTCTTCTTTTCATTTCCCCTACTGAGACTATGACAATTTGCCGATTCTCACACCGCTTTTTGGAGGAAAGCTCTAAAGGAAGAACAATTAATAAAATATAACTAACTATTACTTGCAAATTTTTGAATGGCCACTCTTGGTGCATCAAAGTGGATACCCAAACCACCACCACAATGGAAGTGGTGGTTGCCATGCCAAACATATTACTAAATATATATATAATACTTGCAACGTGAATTTTGGGCTCATGAACGCTATTTTTAACTAATTGTTGTTGAATTTATTTACAAGGACCAAAAGTTGCAAATTTCCTAATGCTTGTGTGTGCCTTGTGGTTACGTTTCCATGGTGTGCATGTCAAGGTGCTTCCCATCCAATTAAGTAATTTTGGGGTCAAATCAATGAACTGGATTGCATAACTTTGGCATTGGTTTACATGTATGTGGACATTGACCCAAACTACCAACATCGAGCTTTGTACGAATTTATTTATTTATTTATTTGCATAAGGCTTGATAAAAAGAGACCCACCATCCCCATAGATAATGCTTTGGTTTAGTAAATGCTATAAATTAATTCCATGTACATGCGGCATTCCCTACCAAAATGTTAAAAACAATTGGCTCAAGTGAGGAGTGGTGAGGAGAGGAGAGTAACTAGTGTCATTGATAAGCAAGTGTTGCCGTGAGAAGGTAAATAACGCCAAAGGAATAATTCTCATTTGGTAATATTAAATATTCAGACTCAATCAATTATGTATTTCTCACTATATACCCATTATTAAATAACCATTTGATGTGAGTTTACTGCTCTCTGCTTTCCCCTTTTCCTTAAAATTCAATTATTCTGTCTTCAAACATTTTAAATCTAAATTTCGCCTAATTACTTGTAGCAATTAACATATTTTACAATTATCTATTTTAAGGCCAAATAAATGTCTATAAAAGCATTTAATCATTCATATTAATTCAAATTTCTCTTACGCGAATTTAAAACATCATAATTCGTTCTCATGCTTTAAACACAAATAATTTCTGACATAATTTTGCAAACATGCCCGCATTCTATTAATGGAAATAGGTCCTTTTGCTCTGTGATTAAGGTTTCTGTTTTTTTAGCTTCCGCCTACTTGAAATTATTGGTTACATACAGCTACACAGCATTTTAATTAATGATTTCCACAAGATAGAAGAACAGAAAATATGTCGCAATTATTATACGTTTATATATGCCACCACATAAATCAAACCCTTCACATGGTGTCACTAGAAAAATAAACAATTATATGTCTCCCTTATTGTTTTCCCTACACATTGTTATTTATATAATTAATGTCTATATTATTATTTTTTAATTATATTCTTAAAAATAGTATAATTGTATTTTTTTTCATTTTTAACACTGACTTATGGATTTTTTTAATATCAAATCGAATAAAATCTTGTTATCTTTTTAAACAGTTATTTAATGAAATACAATTTTTAATTTCCTTAATTATTTTAATCAATACTTTAATTTCTTCATTTAATATTAATATAATAAAATGTTTATAAATTTTTTATTAAAGCCTTATTTTATCAAGAAAAGTAAGTTTTAAATTTATCAAAATTAAAAGATATATTTTAATTAACATATTGTAATCACTAATGAAATATATTTTCTATTATTTATATTTTACACATATAAAACTTACAAGCTTACCATGGGATACTTTCAAATATATGGACTACTTATTTGTTGTAAGCTTAAAACCTTTTGCAAAATATTGTTTATTGTTATGCAACAAACTATCAACACATATTTACGTTTCCAACATAAAAAAGTAAGAAAAACTTATTCAACAACTTTGCGCCAAAAACCTTACGTAGATAAGAACTTAATAAAAACTAACTTTTCTTATCTTAAACAATAAGTATATACATTAATCAGTTTAAATATTTTTTTAAAGAAGGAAAAACGTTACATTAAAATCACAAAAAATATTATTTAACTACTTAACCTATGTACATGATATCTAAGATAAAAAATGATAAAAATAATAGTAATTAAAAATGAGTTTACTTACTACTTTTTCTGGCACATTTTTTATATTCTTTTTTTGGTAAATAGTTTACTTAATACTTTAAAGGTAATAACTAATGAGCATTTAATATTTTTAATTACATTAAACAGAAAATATTAATTTTCAAATTAACAGCACAATAACTATTTTATTTTAATCAATACTTTCAATTTCTATTTTTTTTTTCATCAATATCATATTTCCAAGACTATTAGTTAACTGTACATGCTTTTGAAAAAAAATGGTAACAAGTAATATCAAAAGTTTTTTTAAGGCGTAAAAACTTAAGTTAATTGAGAATAAATCCGTTATTTATTTTTTGGGTAAACATAGGCACAGTAAAATCCGAAACCTTTGTAGGTGAGCTGTGTCGGAAGTGTAGATTTAAGATGAGGGGTTAGTTCCTTCTATGAATGAGCTGGATCCACTCTTTCAGGAACCAGTGAGACCCAACTTTCAATATATAAATATACTTCTAACGTCACAAATAAATTTAAAAAATAAAAAATAAAACCACACCCATTATCATAATATTATTGAAAATATATATTAATTAGTGCAATAAAAATATTTCTAATATCAATGTTTTGTTTTTAACAATTAAAAATTCACAAAAAAAAAATTAACAAATCTTCCTTAATCCGACCGATTAGTAAAGCTTTTATTGCTATTAATTAAAAAAATAATTGAATACCTGAGAAATTCAGCGTGTAACAGTGACAACGCGAGGACATAAGCTTGAGGTGCAGAGCAATAGTTTTTGTTTTTATAAAAAAAATTCTGACCCAAAATTCGTTTTCTCTTTCTTTCTCTTCCGATTCCTGCGTTGCGTTTGGTCGAATTGCAAACTCAGCAGCAGAAGAAACTCCTCAATTGTTTCACTTCACTTTAACCTCAAAATTCGATTCAAACTATGTAAACGCCACTGTCGTGTCGTGTTTGTATTCTTTGTTTTAGTGCGGTATTACTGTTGTTGGGTTCGGATCTCCGAAGCATGAATCTCAGTAACGGAAAGGGATCCATGTCAACAGTTACTACAAGCGTTGTTATGAAATCCGGAGACGCTGTCTCCGAGCAGTTTCCGGCGGGTCTCCGGGTTCTGGTGGTGGACGATGATCCCACGTGCCTCATGATTCTTGAGAAGATGCTCCGCACGTGCCTCTACGAAGGTAGCACACTACTACTCCATCAGTTTCTGTTTTCTGTTTTTGTTTCTGTTTCTGTTTCTGTTTCTCTAGGCTTTCAACTTGGCTCTCTTTCTCTCTCTATTCAAGTTTGGTTTTGCGATTTAGACGCCCACTTAAGTGACCCTCTCAACAAAATAATGAGAAACAGAATCAGAATAAAAAAAATTAAAACCCAACTTTATCTTCTTTTCAAGGATTACTTGCTTGTACATAAATAGCTACTTGGCGATCAGTTTTTGTTTGTGGATTCTTCCTTTGAATCAAGTCTTTATTAATTGTTGGATATCAGATTTGTTTTTGTTTCTTTCTTGGAATTGGTTTTAATTTGAATATGAATTCTGAGGAATGATTTTGTTTTGTTCATTTCAGTTACAAAATGCAATCGAGCAGAAACTGCCCTCTCACTGCTTAGAGAGAACAAAAATGGGTTTGACATTGTTATAAGCGATGTGCATATGCCGGACATGGATGGATTTAAACTTTTGGAGCACATTGGGTTGGAGATGGACCTTCCTGTTATCAGTAAGAAACTGTTTGACCTGCTTAGATCTATTTTTTTTGGACTGCATTAATGTTGGGACTGACATGTTTTGTATGATGGTTGCAGTGATGTCTGCGGATGATGGTAAAAATGTTGTTATGAAGGGTGTGACTCATGGTGCTTGTGATTACTTAATTAAGCCTGTTCGCATTGAGGCTTTGAAGAACATATGGCAGCATGTGGTTCGGAAGAGGAAGAATGAGTGGAAAGATGCGGAGCAATCAGGCAGTGCCGAGGAAGGAGATCGACAACCAAAGGCATCTGATGAAGCAGATTACTCTTCCTCAGCGAATGAAGGGAGTTGGAGAAACTCGAAGAAGAGAAGGGATGAGGAAGAGGAGGCAGAGGAGAGAGATGACACATCCACATTAAAGAAGCCACGGGTTGTTTGGTCCGTGGAGCTTCACCAACAGTTTGTGGCTGCTGTGGATCAACTGGGAATTGACAGTATGTATCTTTCGCCTGGGTTGTTGAGGTTTTTTCTTTCTTCTGAATCCTTGTCGCATTTCCACTGAAGACCTATGTAACATAACTTTTGATTCATCATCGTTGCGATTCTACGTATATATTGTTCAGTTGTCTTGTCATACATGAGTTTTGACAGTCTCAGAACATTTTTACTCGTGTCTTCAACTATAGTCTGGATCATTGCATCTAGATTTTGCATGCTGTCAATTTTCAAATTATTCAGGTCAGTAATATTAATAGATAATTAAGATTCCATTGTGGCTTTAAAATTACATCAACAGTCAAGTCTTATCCCATTGGTTGGGGTCCAACCCATTGAGTTCTATTAAAAATCAATTTTATTTTTTCTAAAACCATTTTTAATAGTCTTTCTTGCAGTTTTCTGAGTTCTGCCCGATTCACTCAACTATTTTCCGCTTTTCTTATTGGAGAATGGAGCCTCTATTAGTTTTCTAATATCATCAAACCATCTTCGGTGACATTCACTCCAACTTTATCCTTATCTTGTGTGCATATGTTTTTCATCTTATCTTTTCTTGTATATTCACTCATCTACACAAACCATCTTCCCCTTGTATGTTCACTCATACATCATATCTTTCTTCTAAATTATTAATTTGCTTGAATTTTAATCTTCAAAGAATTATGATGTTTTTGAGTTTTGCCTGACTCAAATTTGATATTTGTATTCAGAGGCTGTTCCTAAAAAAATTCTGGAATTGATGAATGTTCCTGGGCTCACTAGAGAAAATGTTGCCAGCCACCTGCAGGTAACATACTTTAATCTTATGTGTACTTTGGGAAGGATTTGAGTTAAACTTTTATCCCTACTTTTTTTTGTTTTGATCATCTATGCTATGATTACGTGAAGGAAGTAACTCTTTTTTGTCATCCTGTTTTTGTTACAGAAATACCGATTGTATCTTCGAAGGTTGAGTGGAGTTTCTCAGCACCAGAATAACTTGAACAGCTCCTTTCTCAACCCCCAAGAGGCAACATTTGGGACAATTTCTTCAATTAATGGGATTGATCTTCAAACTCTTGCAGTTGCTGGCCAGCTCCCAGCACAGAGTCTCGCCACACTTCAAGCAGCAGGACTTGGTCGGTCAACTGCAAAAGCTGGTGTACCGATGCCTCTCATGGATCAAAGAAACCTTTTCAGTTTTGAAAACCCAAGGTTAAGATTTGGAGAAGGCCAGCAGCAACATTTAAGCACTAGTAAACCAATGAACTTGTTGCATGGAATCCCTACCAACATGGAGCCAAAGCAGCTTGCCAATTTGCACCAGTCTACCCAATCCCTTGGCAGCTTGAATATGCGAGTCAATACTCCCGCTACACAAGGCAACCCCTTATTGATGCAGATGGCACAATCCCAACCTAGAGGTCAGATGCTAAGTGAAAATACTGGTCCCCGTGTTCCAAGACTTCCATCATCATTGGGGCAGCCTACTGTATCAAATGGAATTTCTAATGGTCTTCTGGGCAGAAATGGGATTACTGGTAACAACAGAGGACCTGCATATAACCCTGTTCCTCTGAGCTCTTCGATGTTGAGTTTTCCAATGAATCAAACCTCTGAAATGTCTGTCAACAATAGTTTCCCTCTTGGAAGCACTCCAGGTATATCCAGTATCACAACAAAAGGCTCATTTCAAGAGGAAGTTACATCAGGAATTAAAGGATCTGCTGGATTTCCAAGTTATGATATTTTTAATGAACTGCACCATCAGAAGTCCCATGATTGGGAGATAACAAACCCAGGCTTGACATACAATGCCTCCCAGCATGCAAATCCTTTACCAGGTAACATTGATGTGGCACCATCAGTTTTAGTGCATCGAGGGTTTTCTTCTACACAACAGACTGGCCAAAGCAGAGATGCCGCTTTGATTGGAAAAGCTATGTTCTCTGTGGGAGAAGGCTTGGAGCAAGATAACCTCCAAAATGCTGGTCAAAACCTCAATTCACTTCTGGTTGACAATTCAATAAGGGTCAAGGCTGAAAGAATTCCTGATGCAAGCTCCCAGACTAACCTCTTCCCTGAGCATTATGGGCAAGAGGATCTGATGAGTGCACTTCTAAAACAGGTTTGTCCTTCATCCCTTTCTCTAGACCTGGAATATTTTCACATGCTTGCGTAGTTGCATGTAATTTTCCTCCATGAACAAACAATTTTCTCATGTGTTTCTTATGCTGGCAGCAAGAAGGCATGGGACCAGCTGAGAATGAGTTTGAATTTGATGGGTATTCTCTGGATAACATCCCTGTCTAGAACAAAGCCTTTCTGATTGCAGTTGCCAGTGTAAATAGTTTGTTACACAAGCACATTATCACCCTGCAGTTAGCTATTTTGGAACTGAGTCGAAATTGTTCAACAAACAGAATTTGGTTGGTGTCAAATATTCAGACTTCTGGAAGTAGCGTATTGTAATGGTTTTAGTCTGGATGCTCAAGATGAATCAGCTTCAAACTTCAACTGCATATAATGCACAAAGCATGTGCAATTTTTGACTGCTATTTATAGCAAAATTGCTAGCAAGCTTCTAATTTTAGGGTGTTCTTGAAGGTATGTTGGCTTAAGGTAGAATTGCAGAAGCAAGGTTTTGATACATCTTCAAAGTTGTCGTAGGAGCATTTCTAACTTCAGTAACAAATTATGAAATTTTTTCTTCTGTTTCTTTTGTAATTTGTCATTCAAAACAAGTAACGACTTCCGTAAGCATGTAAATATTGCATTTGGCTGCTCTAGACATTCGGTCTGGCCATTATTTTCTGGTTGCTTCTGTACTTCGATACATCTGTGCTTTTTATGTCCATTATGTTATGCATTCTTTGTGCATGAACTTCATTAGGTACTCGTGTGAGATTATATAGCTACCAGTCTATAAGTATGCAATATGCAGTGGTTTAGGCCTTTTTAAAAGCATGTTTGAGGCATATACTGCAAGTACTACCTTCTATATAGGAATCTAGATGAGGTTACGGAATCTGTCAACGGCCTTTGTACTATATGATGGTGCTTGTGCTGTTGCTCACGTGCCATGGCTTGGGCAGGAGAATAACAAGGATTAAAAAGTTTAATAAATTTTTTAGCGGTTAACATGGTAAGCCATACAAAATAGTTAAGTATAATTTTCAATATTATAAATTAATATTTATATAACAGAACAAAAATCTTAAATCAGTTGTTACAAGTCTTCAATCCATCATTTTATACAACTTTTTTGCTGTATTTTCTTTGGAATTTTCACTAGTTTGGTAACTTAGCTATTTAATTGCAAAAACGAACAAGAAACACCGTTTGTTTGGTTTTCACTTTCAGGATTTTCTCGGAACAACAAACTTGTGACATTGTTTATAATTATTCCGTTTTTCTTGGGCAGATAATTATGTTCGTCTAGCAATATTTGTTGCTTCTTTGGTCTTTTAATTCCAACGCCTTTGACACATATTTGTTTTTAGATTTGCTTTGAAGTGAAATTCGATACTTGAATTACACTGCTCTGATTAGAGATCTTATGTTTCCTTATAACCAAGTAACTATACTGGTAAATAATTGTACTAAAATATTGTTACGAAAGTGCGTGTGTGGTATCAGTACTCTAGGCTGAAATCCTCTCAATAGCCGTCCCTAATTTCCCGAAACAGCTAAACACGTCCCACCTCTCAATAGCCGGCCACCACCTCATCCATAACTCGGTTTGTCAAAGGTTTAGGGAGTTATACTCCATGTGAAATTGTTTTCGATAAGGTGGGACAACCTATTTCAGCTGCGTTTCCTCATTTTCTTTAGTTAGATAGATGCCAGGCCAATAATATACTTACCGGGTTTCTGATAAGGGTATAAAGGCTACAAATAAAGTGCTGCACTAGCTTCATGTTACTTTGGAAATGCTCAAGTATATTGAAGATAAACTTGTTGAACTTGAAAATGGATTATTTGTTAGTGATTATTATCTCTTTACAGAAATACAAAATACATAACATCAGCTACACTATTGTGCCACACTCACATTCTTTCTTTTCCTGCCTAAGTACTTTTGTTCACACGTTCCTTCAGTCTTGTTCCTTGAATAATATATTTTGGTCCAAACATTTTTGGAAGTACTATCTTGCATCGTATTGCTTGTATCTGTTTAGGTTTCTGCTTTCCATATTTGATTGATTTCATTTAGTTTGTTGACCTATTGTTTCATTTCGGTATTTCAAATAGTTTGTGAAATCTACCCTTCTTTCTGCAGATTTTCAAGCATGACTATGAGGCTGACTGGCATAGGAATAGGAATAGGAAATATTATAGATGCATACTAATATGGTATAAAATAGATGTAAACTATTATGGTATGAAATAGATAATTCACATCAAGCTTGAAGGAGGACAAAGACGATGTCTATGATTTCCAAGAGGATGTCAGCCAGGTGGGAGAGTTCGGTGCTGTGGACAGTGAAACAAGTGAGGATGTTAAGAAGCTTGAGTGGGAAGCAAGCCCTTATTCGCATCTCAAAGTTTAGAGAATGATTAAGCAACAGGATCTTATATAGTTTGAATGCAGAAAAAAAGACTTGATATTTGATGGAAGTTGAAACAATGAATGGAATGTAAAAGGTGTCGTGTTGTGATTTTCTTCATATGAAACTAAATTATGATTGAAGGCATTTTTATCAATTATATCCCATATGATAATCAGCATTATAATTTGAAATGATAAATGGTGTATCAGCGATTTCCTTTTGGGAAAATAGGAAGAATCACAAGTAAAATATTAATAGAAATGCCAACAGATTAATCAGACTAAGGAACTAGCAAAATTATTGAGGCTCTCTGTTCTATCCATAAATTAAAAATGGCAAGGTACCGAATAAATTCTTACTAGACGCAAATGCAGGGGAGCTTAACTTCAATATGGCAAAACTAAGCTTTGAACAAGGACAATTTGCAGATGAAAAGCAGTGATTTCATCGAATCCCTTGGCATGGCAGAGCAGTAGCAAAACACTCTCACCAAGAAAGACAACACTTTTTTCTCTTCATCCATCGTCATCTTTCTTGTTTGCTTCCAAATCGCTTGTTACTATTATATAAATGTTTTCAAGTTTTAGATAAATTAGAATAGTTACGTCGAATGACGAGAATGTTTTCCGGACATTTTTTTACTTCATTTTAAAGATTTTTTCTTAACTTTATATTATTTTTATATTTATTTTTTAATAAGGTTATTTTTAATTATTTAATATCTTTTTTAAAAAAATATTAAAATTCAATTTAAAAATGATAAATTATAAAAATAATCATATAAGAAAATTAAATATGCATATAAATATAAAAAAATTTGACTCCTTGTTTTTGTTTCTTAATGGATGAGCTTCCAAGATCGTCAAATGCATTTGCAGTTTCGAAAGATTTCATTTCTAATACACATTTCTCTCTAATTTTAGTTTATTTTTATGATTTTTACTGTTTTAATCCAATGCCTAACAGAAAATAATTGCATGGAGAGTATGGGGTTGGAGACCATCATTGTGAGATGAGCAATGGTATTACATCTATCTTTTTTTTGTTTAGAACATTTATTTTTATTCCTTGAGTTTTACGATATTAAATTAACACGCTTATGTTAACCTAATTCATCTCATCGAGGAACCGAACCTTATGGCTACATATGGGCATTGAGTTTTAGAGCATGTTCAAGGGGCTTGGCCTCTTTAAGTTTTTACTTAATTTTAACCCTTTTTTTTTTCTCTAATTCTTTTTCTTAGTTGAATTGAGGAAGAGGAATTCAAATTGGTGAGGACACCTGCGATTTAAAATTTGTTGTGTTTTTAGTAGATTGCAAAGTACAATCAGGCAAGATTTCAAACCGGTTGTGTAATTTATGTGGCTCATTTCCTATTGCAGAGTATGGAAGTGAATGTAGGTGAGGCAATTGTACAGCGATAAGAACCATTGTGATCTTCTGGTATAAGAACTGTACTAATGAAAGAAAAGGAAGAATATGAGTGAGAGATTCAAATGGCATTGATATTGAATGATACTTGAAATTCTTTTCCCAGTTGTCTAAAGGAACGTTTTATTTGAATCCCTTATTCTAATAATTGCTCATGTTAGGAATGCTAACTCTATCAGCATCTTATGTAAATGCAAACAGGACACAGGTTCTTATATAATGTGATGCATATCGAGAGATCATCGATTTAAATTTGTTGCAGATTTTAGTAATTATTATTATTATTTTTTTTTTATGTCAAAGTGAGTAGACAATAATTCAAAGAAAAAGAGAAGTTTTTAATGGTGGTCCATTTTAAAATAATCTTGCCTCCAAAGACAAGATTGTGCATAAGGACAAAGGAAAAAAGTCTTACTATGATCGTTTTGTCCCCTTTAATCAGTCAGGGTCAATCCTACTCTACATTTCACCGCTATTTTGTCTCTCACTTATCATTGAATTCCAAGCTTCCATTATAAATAAAACATTTTTTTCATTAATAATATTCATGTGAAAATATCATTAATATCCTTAATTTAAAGTCACAATGTAACAAAATAATTTTCTTTTACAAGTATGCATCGTTGGGTTTAGAAGATAGAAATAATTTTAAGAATAAAAATAAGTTGAGATGTTTGATAGGTGAAAGTTAAAAGAAAAATAATTTTGAAATTCATGCAATCATTGTATTATTTTTATTTATTTTCTATCACATACAAATCCAAAAATGTATTAAGGAGGAGGGGACAAATTTTTTTCACACAATTATTTAAATATTTCATTTTTGATAAATAATTATTTAATAAATAAATTTAATAAAAATTTTATTATTAATTTTATGCAAAAACTAGATATAGAATCATTACCAAAAGAAAATTAAAGAAATATTAATTCAATATTTTATATTTTCTGATTTATTTTTTATTAATAATTTTACTTTTAATTTTTACTTTTTCTTATATATAATAAAAGAGTCCTAAAAGAAGGGAAGAATATTTACTCTTTATCTTTCTCTTCATATCTTTTTTATTTCTCTTCAATCAAATAGTTTTACTTTTTATTTTATTTTTTCACTTATTTTTATTCTGTCATTTTATTTTTATCTTTTCTATTTCTTTCTTCATTATCAAACACAACGTTGATATATATCAATAATATATTAAGTTTTAGTTTAATATGTTTTTTGAAATACATGATTATTAACAGAATTTTTTCCAACTTCTTAGGCCTCTATTGTTTATGATAATATGGTAATTATATTTACATTGCACAATTTGTCGTAATGCAGTAATATAAAAAATATTTAATTTTAATAATTAATTAAATAAAAATTTAATTTTTATTATCATGAACAATGCATCATTTTTAAAATATGGACAATATATATTAAGAAAAAAAATATTATCACAAATTATTACAATATATTAATTTGGTTAAAATATCTTTTCGATTCAATATGTTTTTATATTTTTCATTTAATTTTTATATTTTTATATTTTTTTATTTTATTATTTATATTTTAATATAGAGATAAAATAATTTTTAATTATTTCTATTTAAAATGTAATTTACACCAAAAATTCAACAAAAAAGTGCCGTTAACAATTTTAACCAGTTTCTCACTCCGTCTCTTTTATAGTCAACTTCTTGTTTTCTTTACTTTTTTTTATATATATTTTTCTTTAATAAAAAAGTTAAGATCTTTTTCTTTATTTATAATAATATGAATGATTTGATTTTGAACTTATCATATTTCACTTCATGTTATAATGGAGTAGAAATTTTTAGATTTGACAATTTTAACAATCTCATGATTTATTAGTGTATCTAAAACGATGAAAATTTCATATATATTATAAGATATTAGATTATGAATATGTGTGATGCAGATTGAATTTAAAATGATAAATTTTTTATTTATAAAAAACTATATTGAGAATTTTATTAATTTTTATATTAGTAAAAAACATTTAAAATTAATTTAATTTTTTATAATATGAAATTTATTCATTGATAAGAAATGAAATAATAATAAAATAATTCATATATTATTCTATTGAAATCATTTTTATGGAGATAATTATTACTTAAGGATAAAATATATTTTTAATTTATAAAATATTTTAAATTATTAAGTTTAGTCCTAAAATTTAATAAATTGATATGTTAAATTACAATAGTTTTATATATATATATATATAAATCTTAATTTCAATTAGATTCTGAAATGCTTATAAGAATTTATTATTTTATGCTAAAATAAATAATAAAAAATGTATTTCTTATTAAAACATAAAGCATAAAAACTGTATAATAAACTAATAAACTGATAAGAAATTAACAAAACATCACTTTAAGTTTTTTTTAAATAATTAAAAGTAATAATTTTATAATTTTTTTTACAGTTTAATAATATAACTGATGGATCACTTTTTAAATATGATCAAACAAAAAATTATTAGATAAAAAGACTAAGTAGACACAAAATAAAAGGATTTGCTAATTAAAATCTTCAAAATAATTATTTAAAAATTTGATAATAAAATAATTTATAAAAATAATGCTGTTATTTAAAAAAGTAAACTTCATATATGATTAATATATAACTAGTTTATATTACATAAAATAAAATACACATGAAAATGACATGTGAAACTAACAACTATATAAAATTAATATTTAGAGTATTAATAACTATAAGTATTTAAATAATTGGAAGTAATAAATATGATGTTATCTTTGTTCTATTTTCATCTTTTATTTTTAGAAATTTTTTATTGTGCTCTTGATTGTCAATTATTTAAATCATTCATATTGTTGAATTATATACTAAAGTAATAAAAAATTAAAAGAAAAATAATGGCTATAGTGTTACACAAAAACATAATATAACTTTTAGAAGCGTAAAAAAGTAAATCTTCTACCTTCTTAAACTAAAATAATTGTAAAAATTTACAAATATTTAAACACATTTTAAAAAAATCAAATATATATTTTCTTTACGAACTTATTTAACTTAATTTCGAAAACATAATTGGACCAAAAATCATAAGTTAATCAAACACAACTCACATTATCTTTATATCACAAACCAAAATTTATCTTGTTTCATTCCTCCTACCTTGAGAGAAAAATTGTTTAGATTGTTGTCATTTTCCTTTTTGATCATCACATTCATAGAAAGCACAGTGACTGAATAAAAAATAAATCATTATAAAAAATCATGATTGAACTTAAACGAATCCTTTCAACCATCTCACTAAAAAAAAAAAAAAACCAATTTTTTTTTTAAAAAAATATTGCAAATAAAAAACACACATTCATCTATAGGATCATTCAATAGCAAAAGAATATATAAGGGATTAAACAATAAATGTGCCATTAAAGTGTTACAAACTTGTTTCCTATATTTTACAAACTCTTTCATTTTATAAAGGGTCTGTGATGCTTCAGTAAAAGAAGGTAAGAGTGCAATGAATGATACAATAAAAAACAAAAGACTGCATCGAATAATTCACGATTGTCAATAGAAAATCTTTGCACCCTTATTTCATAAAGGGATACCTCACCATATTTTGTATTAACTTGAAATTTTTAGTTTTTTAATACAATTAAGACAATTTTTAAAAAAATTATAAGAATATCGTATTATTGAGATTGAAGTGTTTGAATGATTTAATACAATTAAGACATTATTTTTATTTTTTTATTAATAACGATTAACTAATCATCAATAATAGTTATTAATAGTAACTAACAGTCTACAAAAATACGATAATAAAATACATTTGTAAAATACCATAACTGACCATATTTTAGATGAAAAAAATTAGTTCCAGTAACCCTTTTATAGTACATTTACTATATTCATTTAATAAATTTAATCCCTAATTAATCCACATGAAAGAGCAAATTTATTCTCAAAATATCCTTCAAATGGACGAAAAAATTGTTAGTATTATCACAAACATCCTTTCTTTTATATATCATAACAACAACAACAACACACACAATATTATTATTATTATTATTATTATTATTATTATTATTATTATTATTATTAAGATTAATAATATTATTAACTAATATTACCCTTTATACTGCTAATAATAAAATTCAATTTTTGACAGTTTAAATATATGAATTCTTTACTATGGCATTTACATATATTGTTGTAATTAATGTGTTGGATTATCCTATAAAATAAATCATATTTTATCATAAATACAGACATAAATATTTTTTAACTAATTATATGTTTTAAAATAATTTGATAATGAAGTTTTTCTTAGGAAATTAATAGTGATGCATTGTTATTTTATACTGTTATTTAATTACAACCAATTGTTAATATAGTTTTTAAAATAATTATTATAAAATTTAACAAATTTATTATATATAATTTTTTTTAAACTTAAGTTTTTTTCATATAATATAGTAAGGGAGTATATTTTTAAATTGTATTAATATATATATATTCTCTTATATTATTTAACAAAACTTTTAAAGTTATCTAACATGTTTTTTTTTTATCTAAATTAAGTTATACTATAAATATCATAATATCTTAATGTGTTCGATAATAAATTAAACAAAATAATATTAAGTTTAATGTGTGTCTCTTTATATATAATATGCATGTATTATTAACATGATCATATTTTTAACAAGATAGAGCTTAAATTCAAAATAACATGTTGAATAAATATTGTTAAGTTAAAAATATGATTAAATAAAGAAAACTAATAGTGTCAATCATCTCATATTATTTATAGTGTTTATTGACAGCTAATTATCATTTAATCAAATTTTGATATATCATTAATTTGGTGACATTAATTAATTTTTTAAAATTAATTATTTAATATATTGGATCAGTTTATTTACACATAAAAAGTGATTTTAAAAAAAAGTATCTTTTTAGAAAGTAACTTTTTAAGAAATAGATAAGATTAGTACATTTTGTTTACGTTTTGATTATAGGAATAAAAAAATCATTTAGGCACTCTTTTTATTTACGTTTAAAACAATATTAATATTAATGATAGTACATTTTGCAGCCCATAACCTCCTGCATTAGTCAAATAATGATTTGACTTCCTGTAATAACCACCGCCTTAGAAAAAAATTACTCAAAGATAAACGCAAACAACAGAAAAAAAAAAACAACAAACATTTAATAGAAAAAGGAATATATTTCTATCATCTAACACAAATCTACAATCTTCTGTACTATAACATGCCCGAAAGAATCACATTAATTGAACAATGACTGCCAGCATCCAAACCAGACACATGCATGAATATTACAGCAGCACAACTAAGTCCAGCGAGTTTCTGTGGTGAGATCAATATATGAATCAAATCCTGTCTCGGGACACGGCAGTCCGGAGCCAAAATAAACATAGCCACTATTACCGCATCAAGAGGATCGGCAACAGTGTTAGAAGCATCGAAGTAGCCAATGAAAAACCATTCCTGAAACCACTGCTTGGATACACTGAAGGAAGAGAACATTCTTCCCCATTGAAAAATACCTTTGTGGGAAACCCATCTCCGCGAGCCACATTGATTCCAGGAGTAGTTTTCTTTGTGAATGAGATCACTGACTGTTGTTTACCAGGCACCCTAGGATCTCTCAGAGGGTCAGCTCCATCTGTTTCTGCTACAAGGTAGTTCAATCCAGGCAAACCTTGCATAATTATTGTATTGTTTACACCATCTAGAAGAGTTGCATTGAATGAATACATTTTCTCAAAACCTGCAGCTGCTTTGTCCATTTGTACTGCAGCAAACCAGTCTGCAAAATTTGTCTCACCCCAGTTAAAAAGTGTTACCCTTGCACTCCATCCTTTAGTGTAGTCTGTGTACAAATGCCAGTTGATGCTCACACCACAGTTATCACTACATGGCATCGGGTTTGGCACACGCAGATGTTTCAGGCTTGCCCAAGCAACGGTCTTGGAGGTTCGGTTCTCAAATGGAACAAGAAGTGCCTCAGGTGGAAGCCACATAGCTGGAGCAGTAGTGCTACATGTTCTCTCTGTGTTCTTGGGGCATCCACAAGCACAGGTGTTGCATGGAATAACTGAATCATTATAATAAGCTGAAAATGAGACACAGCATTTACTTGATGTTCCCTTGGCTGTTGTTATGTTGCACACAACCTGCCAACTGGCCATCATAGTTTTGTTCGATGGTAACCCCGAAGGATCAGGATTTTCGCTAGGACTCACTCGTACTGGAGGGCCACATTTATAGTCAGGGTTGAGTGTGCCACTTATCTTCCAGTTCTGTGGCGGGGAAAGCTGGGATCGGTTAAGCGCCGGCGGCATCTTGAAGACCTGGATTTGGAATCTTGAAGCCGACATACTAGGATCCATGGAGGGAGGCAAAATAGTACCATTCCGACAGCAAAAGGGAATCTTTCCAAGGTCAGAATCATTGAACTTGGTGGGAGGAAGATCAATTATGGTCGGCCTTCTCTCACAATTCAATACATTGGCAAAGTCAAGATCCCTGTAGAATGTACCTTGCTTACCAAACAGACAATCAGAAGCATCCACAACAGAAGGATAAGCCCCTTTCATTGAATATATAAACTCGTCATTCATCCAGTCCCAGCTCAACCTCCAGTTGTCAAGCCTCCCAAGTGGGTTATGGTTTGCAATAGTAACCTCAGCCCAGTAATTGGAATCATAAGTTCTGGTCACATCATACATAATGGTAAGATCACCACTCTGACGTGGCAGAAACTCTTCATCCGTGGTAATGTTAGTTTTGAACTTGGGATCTCTCGTGCAACACACACTACTCGCATTCTTCCCTGAAAAACCAAAAGTAACCCCACCCCGTTTCATTAATCACAGTATTTCACTAAACCCAATAAATCAACTCACAGATCAAACAAAACTAACCAAATAACCAAACTTAAAAACTGAACCTTTTCAAACAATCATTTTCACAAACACCTAAGCTACGATCTCAGATCGGAGAATATGGCTACCTTGAGCAGTGGATTTGCGACAGAGGAATCCATCATTTGCGAGGTTGATGGATTTCGGCATGGGAACACTGGGCGGCGCCACCCCAAACACGGTGCCGACGAGGTTGATCTGAGCCTGCATCTGGGTCAAGTCGCCGGCGGTTTCGACGGCGGTCTTGAGATCGGTCATGGGAAAGCCGGCGAAGACGGTGCCATTTCCGACGGCGGCGGGGAGGGTGGTGCCGTCGGAGAGTACCGCATTGGACGCAGAGACCAACAACTCGTCGTGGTCGAAACCTACGAAGACCTTCCACGACTTGAGCTCATCGAGGCCGTTGTTGAGCACCGTCACCGTGGACTCGAACCGGTAAGGCTGCTTCGCCGCGTCGGAGACGTTGGGCGGCAGGCGCACGCCGCCGGTGTAGGCGTAGGAGACGAGGATGCCGTTGCAGGATTGCGCGGTGGCTAACGACGTCGTTGCGAGGATGATGGCCAGTACAGCTATGATGCCGAGGTAGCTACAGCGGGTTCTGAAGAGCATCTTGGTTTGGGTTTGGACTTCCGAATTCGAAATTTGAACTATGAGAGAGAAACGCGACACATCAATAAGTAACGTTCTTTCCTTTTTTATGAGAGAGAAAGTAAAACGCGCTTCAGAAATATACAAAGAAACAAAGAAAGGGACCTACAGCTTAGAAGAAGCTGTACAAGCAGTGTTTGAACGTGTTTGGATTTTAATTTTGTTTTTTTTTTTCGTGTTTTGTTTATTAATTCAAAGGACAGAGCATGATCGAACTTGCATTTGCGTTGCGTGTCTTTTCATTTTTGTAACCTAATTTAAAATTTATTATTTGATTATGTAAAAAGAGCATGTTTACCTGTTTACTTTACTAGAAATTAGAAAAAAGACTTAGCTTTTGTAAAATTCTGAGGCTCAAACGTTCCAATTAAACAGCTATATTATATGCTTTAATTTGAATTGCTAGATCGCGATGAAAAGGAGTTTTTTATGTACTCTGCAAATAAGGTGATGCGTTTCCTTGGATATTGGGTTCACATCCCATGCAGATGGTTGCGGTAGCCCATAATTTTATGTACTCGGACTTGGAAGAGGCCGGTGAGACCAGCTAAGGCCAAGGCCCAAAATGATACAAATAGCCCGGCCCTTATTGTGAGATAAATGAGTCCACGAGCAAGATCTCCCCAATCTGGGCCTTCGAACCTTTCTATTGATGATAATCTACACATAAGGGAATTAAAATCTGCTTCCTAGTTTTCTTTGATTCCTATTTTATCTCTTGAATTAAAGAATTAAAAATCTATTAAAAATATTATTCTCTTGTAAATGTCAATACTTTTTGTCTCAAATAGTTAGTATTTTTTGGGTGAGTTAAAAAAATTGATTTCAGAAACGTGTATGTGGTTACTATATATTTTGACCCCATGATGCAACACTGTAGGAGTGGGGAGCTTTCTCACGTGGTCAACCTGTAATGGCACATGCATGTTACCTGTTCCAATCAAAGGCCCCTCTTTAGTCTCAGACCTCTTGATCATGTTGCCTGTTCAGACTATCAGGATGTACTGTTACTGTACCTCCTTCCTTCACACTCATTCTATCCCAAGCACATTATTGGCACTTATGAAAACTGAGATAAAGAAAAATAAAAATTGTTAAACTTATTATCGAAATGACACTAATTCTTTTTGGGGATTCTCAGAGGCATATCAAAGATTTCTATATGCCCCACCTCACCCCATTGCACCCGACCACAATCCTATTCTACTCTACATTTAAAAATTACCTAATTCCACAGCAGAAAGAATGGAAGTTGGTAACTAAAGTTGCATTTTCTTTGTACATAGCTTCCGGTTATTTTGAGGAAGAAAGATAATTAATTTCTCCTACATTAACTCCATCACTACTAAACTAAGAAGTTTAGGCCTTTGCAAATGTTAAGTAAGATGAGAAAATTGTGACGAAAATTTCAGCGGGCAAAGTTGTACGCAATTGAAAAAAAAATCTTATATGTACACTCTATACCAACCAAGAGCAACGAAAAGGTATAGTTATGGTTGCTGCAGAAGTTTAACATGCCTAACCTTCGTGAAAATGCATCGCACATTCTATCATTATTGTTTTATACCTTAAATTATTTATAAAATTGTTCATGAAAATCTTATTGTTCATGAAAATTGAGAACAAATGAAAAATTAAGAGTAATAGATTTAAATTATAAAATTAAAAAGGCAAAAAAATAACAATATTAAATATATATTTATATTTTTCTCCAAATCAACAGGTGCACATGTGCCCCCTAAATTGTATGTAGGTCCACCTATGAGTATTCTGACCCTATTACAATTAATAGTGGCTACAGTAATCTACAATATACTAATGGAATATAATGAAAAATCTTCTTTACTCATTAGATTAGAAAGGAAAGAATAAATACAAATTAGTGCAACTTTAGAGTGAAAGATGACCTTATAGGTGACAACATCCCCACAAGCTTAAGTCATAATTGAAATTCTTAATAACTATTAGGGCTATTTGTTTTAATGTCACATAAATTTGAAATCTCTTAAGTCAAGTGGGCTTCTTAACCACCCTTTCGAGTATGTTATCATTTGGGTCACAAGCCTTGGTTGAATAAGTTGGAATAGGTAGCAATACCCTGTGCGGTAGAAACGTCTTTGTCCTCAAAGACTAGATTTGGAATAGGTCTGAAATTGGATGATTAAATGGTGAAGTTAATGGCAAGTGTAGGTTAGGTAATGGAGTCAGAAGAGTTTAAGTTAATTGTGTTGGGTGGGGAAGTAGGGGAAATAGATGGTGTAAGCAAGGGAGAACTTGGATGGCTAAGACAGTGTGGCTTCTGGAGAAGGAGAACCAAAATGATAATGCAACAAAAAGACATGGAAGATCGGGTGGATTGAGCTTTAAGAGGGAGCTTGAGCTTATAAGCAACAACACCTATGCACTTAAGGATTTTGAAAGGCCCAAGGAATAATGGATTGCTGGCGAATGTGATGGAGCCATAACCAGACCCACACGCTAGGTTGAAAGGTAATATTGTGGTGATGCTTGTAAGCTTGTGCTTCCATTCAATAATAGGTCTTGTGTAAATTTTCACGGATCTGAATTATAATTTTGCTTTCTGTTATGCAAAGATTCCACCACTGTGGCAGGCAGAGTGCTTGCGCTGAGGAAGGTAATCGAGAGTGGTTGAAGGACAACGACCATTAAGTGCTTGGAAGAGAGGTATGTAGATTGTGAAGTGGTACAAAGTTTTGTGTTGCAAGGTGAAGATGCTAATAATAACGACGTGGTTGTTGGCTTGCAAAGCAACAAAGATATGTTTTAAGAGAGTAATTGATGACGTCCTTCTAATCATCAATCTTAGGGTGGTATGTAGTGGAGAAGTGATGTTTAGTACCCTATAAATGAAATAATTCACACCAAACGACATTCATAGAAACTTGATATATGCCTGAAGTCATGAAGAAAAGTAAGGAAACATGCCAACTTAATGAAACAAACAACGATTAAGTGCCCTTGTGAAAGAGGTAAATGTCTAATGAAGTCGATAATGATATCTTCCAATCCTTGTTATGGTGCGGGCAAAGGTTAAAGTAAATTTAGTTTCTTTTTTTGGAAAATACTCTGTTTGTTGACAAGTGGACATGTAGCCATAAACTGTTTGGTATCTTTAAAAATGTCTGGCTTGTAAAAAAGAGATAGCCAACCAAGCTAAGGTGGGCTTAAAACCCATGTGTTGTAGTATTGGTGTACTTTGGAACTCGCAAGGGAGGGAATGTCGTATCTGGGGTAGGTTGACAATCTTAGAAATAAAGATCTTATTTTGAAAAAAAAAAAAAAGTAAATAAACCATGACAAATGTGAAATTTAGTTTGCATTAAAGGATCACTTTGGCTCTTGTCAACAAAATTAATGTAATCTATTATCGAGGTATAATGGCAGTGAAGCTCTTCAAGAAGAGAAGACAATGAAAAAGATAAAACATTGAAGAACAAAGCCACGGTGGAAGAATTTCGGTTGCAATCGACAATGCCTTGTCACATGCTAATATACTTTTTTGTATTAAGTTAAACTTTAATTTTTTTTCTCATTTAATGATACCTTTCTTAACTTTCATATTAATTAAATTATTTTTTATTTATTTTAATTAGTTATTTATTAAAATATCATATTATTTTGTTTATTTAATTAATTTCTTTTTCCGTTTATTTAAATTAATTTTTTTATATTTTTATGTAATTTTTAGAGAATTTTAAAGTATTCATTATTTTACTATTTTATTTTTATATTGGAAGAAATTCATATTGATTTTTCATTGAAATCCTAGGTACTTAGATCTTTAAATATATATTTTTTAAAAATCATTCATCTGAATTATTTATATTTTTCATTTAATTCAATTAAAATTATATTTTTTAATTTTAAATATTCTTATATTTCTAAATTTTATTTTAAAAATACCTCTATAATGTTGAATGTTAAAATACTTGTCCAACACAACACAATTCCTAATGGCAATAACTTCGGGTAGAGTTTCAATATGTTTTACATCTCCTATTTGTATTGTCACATTATTACTTGAAAGAGGAAAGAATGATCATCCAAATGTTATTTAAATCTTTCATGTGTCTAAATCATCGAAGATTGACCAATAAGAAGTAGCGATATTGAACCCTTATTTTGAGAATATAATGATTGACCATGTTATTTTCTGATAAAAAGTTCATACTTATTGTTTCTGTGTAGATGATTGTTCCCAAATAGGTTGACGAGAGTTTTCTTGTCAAATTCTTCATTAATCTTGATTGATGCATTGTCTTGAACCTAGTGGTAACCTTTGACCATATCAAATATTTGACGCCTTTATTCTCTACATAAAAAATTAGTTCATTGTTAGTGCCCATGTGGTAATTGTAGATTTTTTTTAATTAATGTGCTATATTATAATATATTAAATTTTATTTTAGGGTCTATGAGGTGAACTTAGGGATGAAAATAGGTTAAACCAAACTTTGATAGACTTGAATGTTGTGCTTGTTTATAAATCTTGAGTTTGATCTTTTATTTATTACATGTCATTTTTTATGGTCTGATCTAACTTGATTCAAAGATTGATTGATTTAAAAACTTACTATATTATCCTATTTCATATAGCGTAAATAATTAGACTAGTAAGCCAACAAACCATATTGATCACCTAATCTTCTACAAGGATATTCAATACCACTACTAGAAGCTAGTATAGGAAATAATGACTATAGCAAAACTAAAATACTAATAAAATATGTAGTACTAACCAATCTTTTCACCATTTAAATATTTTCAAACTATTAAAGATTTACTAAGTTTTTAGTTCTTGAACTTTTTCAAATTTTGATTTTTAATCTTTGAACAAATATTTAACTAGTTAAAATTCTTAAATTTTTATTATGTCACAACTTTTAGTCCTCACATTGTTAAATAATGACATGGTAATATATGAAACTATCATATGTTATTTTTAAAAAATAACATGTGATGATCTTAGAGATTACTATCATCACATTGAATGACACATTTTAACAATAAAGACTAAAAATTATGTAATACAAGAAAACTTTAAGAACTTTAATTAATCAAACATTTTTCTAGAAATTAAGATCCAAAATTAAAATTTTTTCAAAAACTCAAATAATTCCACTACTAATTAATAACAATAATTCTCGTTAAGATACAGACAAAACAATAACAAAAAAAGAACTTGACTTTGTCAACATTTCGAAATCATTTATCAATGAAGTTCTTCAATTTCATCCATCACATTAAACTTTTAATCAACACAGCTTTAGCTGGTCATTAAATCTTTTAATCAACACATCCTGTGCCTACTTTAGAAAACATGCGTATAAATTTTCCAGTAAATTAATTGTAGTCATCAAAAAGCTTTGGTTGTAGCAATAGAAATTTTGGCAACACAAACCACTATTTAGTGAAATATACTGCAAATAAAATTGGCAATTTTAAGGCACATGTAAGTGTGTAAGAATTTTAAGGGCAAACTAGAAAGGTAGAAAATGGAAGAATGAATCGACAAACACTTTTGTTCCTTCATTCTCACTGTTCGTTTTCTTTACTATCAAACACAACGTTAGTATATGCTACTATATCGGCTACTTGCATCTAATTTCTTGGTCTCAATAGTAACATGGTTGTTTGAAAGCATATGCATATAGATTTATCTGACGTTTATTATAATCTTATAATGACAACTCAGTAGATAACAGGAAATAAAATGAATTTAACTTTCACTCAATATTGAGAATCTACTTTCCATCCAAGATACCCGACAATATGTCGAGAATTCTTCGATATGCTTCATTTCCATCTGTTGATCCTATAACAAGGATGGCACTTGAATCCAAAAGCGTAGAAAATAATGATAAAATAAAAAATTCAATTCTTTTTTGCCTTATTTATTTTAGATTTTGTAGTCAAAATAATTTGAGCAAATAAATCAATTTTTTTTTATCTTATTGTTAACATGAAGTAATTGAGAAGTTGTGTTTCTTTAAGTAAAAATTAATCCACAAACAAATCCGATGCGTTCCATGAAAAAAAAAAAAAACAATTGTAATGTCTCCTACTTGCCAATTTATCAATTGAATGTGGAAAAAATCATTCAAATGCACATATACAGTTTATACGAGGCTAATATGTAACAAAAGAATCCCAACATTACGGCGAAGTCCTATCCTGATTGTGTAGGTGTCCTAACCTATTACTAGTTATTTTATTTTATTTATTGGGGTAGCAGTGCCCTATTAGTAGTTATTTTATTTACAAGTTGTAAAATTAACCTCATTACTGTGTTGAGATTATTATGATAGCATAGCTCATTAGCTCTGACTATGACTCTAACAGCAAGTGTTCAATTCAAACATGTCTGCCCAACGTGTAAACGTGTCGGCCTCATGTTTTATAAAAAGTAATTAAGTAAATTTTTTTAAAATTTAATTTCATCTGGTGTCCGTTAACGAACAATTCATTCCTTCCCATTTAAAAAAAATAAAAATAAAATGCACATATATAAAAAGTAGGTGAGGTGAGTTGATGAAAAAGAGTATATGATGGTAGCTTAAAAGATAAAAGAGCAGATATATGATAGCACTCTTTTAGTACTAGTCACTACAACATACTCCACTCTCTTCTCTTCTTCACTCTGCTTTTTTACTCTGGTGACCTTGGCCGTCCTAGGTACTAGCTTCGGAAAATGAGGTTGTCGTGTTTGACGCTGTTGTTGGTAGTGCTGGCTAGTGTGGCAATGGGAGAAGATGCAGATCATAAACACTCCCTAAAAGTCACGTCCCACGCGCAGATCCAGTGCACTATGTGTTCCTCTTGTAACAACCCTTGCAACCAAGTTCCCTCTCCACCGCCACCCTCACCCTCACCCTCACCACCTCCTCCTTCCACCAACAACTGCCCTCCGCCACCCTCTCCTCCTACCTCCCCCGCAGTAGCCTATTACTCCCCTCCTCCACCTTCTCAGTACACCTACTCCTCACCACCTCCTCCCGCATCCACCGGCGGTGGCGGTGGAGGTGGAGGAATCTACTATTATCCTCCTCCCAGCAACGGAAACTACCCAAGACCTCCGCCGCCGAACCCGATTGTGCCGTATTTTCCGTTCTATTACTACAGCCCTCCGCCTCCCGGCTCCGCCGCCGCTCCTCCTCCCTCCACAGCCTCCTCGCTTCTCTCTACACTTGCTTTCTCATCCTTTCTGCTGTTGATGCGTTGATAGTAAATGCAATAAACGAAAAATAAAAGAGAAGGAAAATAGTGGGAATAACCGCGCAGATTTGCAGATTTAGAGGTTCTGAGGGAAACGAGAATGAGAGGCAGAAGCGCTCGTGAATTTCCAAATTTGCCCTGCTCACAGGAACCAGCACATGTGAACTGAAGTGAATTGAAGTACCGCACGCACTGCATATCCTCTTAATTATTATGTTCTCTCTCTGAATTTCTAGTGCCAATGTAGTTTGATATGCAATTTCTTAAAAAAAATTATTTTTATGTGCTGCTAGTAAGTCTTATTTCATTAGTATAAAAGTAAAATAAATCACAAAGATTTATGTTTTATTTGATTTATTTGCTCGGTAATTACAACATAGTACTAGTATGGTATTTCATGGTTAGTTGAGTCTTTAATTTGTTGATGCCTGTTTAGACATGAATTGAGTCTAGTCAAGAGCTATAAATTAAACGGGAATTGATGTGGTTTCCGATTGTGGTTGATGAAGATAATAATGATGGATGGATGGATGGATGGATGGATAGGATTGGGGGGGGGGGGGGGGGGGAGGGGGGAAGGGGGGAGGGAAAGGTGGGGGGTCTTCCACGTTTTCTTCCGGTACGGGGCACATTTATTTCAAT